>JAQQSU010012029.1:0-12022 GCA_028627135.1 Pseudochirops cupreus
AAATGTTATGAATGTGTATCTATCTATATATCTTTGTGTGTATATATATATATATATATATATATATGCAATTATTATTATTATTATTATTATTATTATTATTATTATTGACTACATCCAACTGGAACTTGAGATACACAGGCACTGCAGTTGGAAGATCCATTCTGCCCTACCAAAAAGTGACATAGGAGAGAATAGACTGGGGGAGGGGGGAAACACTGGGATGGCTGTTTTGGGGTGGTGGGCGGGGGAAAGACAGGGAGAAAATATGTAACTCAAAAAAAATTTAATAAAATAAATTAAAAAAAAGAAAAAAAGAAAACAGCTCAGCAAGCCCTCACACCAGAGGTGCTAAATCTTCCTGGAACACCCATATACTCCACATTTTCTATACACCTTGGACATCAAAGCTCATATCAGAGATATTTGAAATAAAGATTTTTTTTTCCTGTTAACTGCTTCTGTTCCTAATAGATGCACTAATTTTGTGCAAAATTTCCTATTTCATGTAATCAAAAATGATCTAATTTATCTTATGTAATTACCTCTACTTCTTCAATTAAGTGCCTACTTATGACCACTGAAAAATATATGACCTTATTCTCTTCTAATTTTTTGTTTATCTTTAATGTTCAGGTCATTTTTAATTAATGTGTAATGTGGTTTAAAAAAATTCTAGTCTAAGTCTGATTTCTACCAGATTGCCTTGCAGTTTTTCTAGCACTTCTTATTTTTAAAAATTGAATTCCTTCTAGTTCATTCACTATGTTTTGCAGTTTATTGAATACTGGGTTTTTATTTCAGGTACATATGATTCTTCCTTGTCTAATCTATTCAGTAGTTCTATTTATCTATTTTTACCAGTATCAAAAGTTTTTGATGATTCCTGAAATAGGAAATTTGAAATCTGGAAGTGCTATTCTCTATTCATTCCCACCTTTTTTCTCATTATGTCCCTTGATATTCTAGATATTTTGTTTTTCTAAATGAATATTGTCTGTAAAGTATCCCTTTGATAGTCTGCTTGTTATAGCAATCTATTGGCATGACCCAACCATGAGCACTGAATACTCCCATTATTTAAGTTGTTCTTTATTTCTTTAAGGAATATTTTATAATAGAATCAATATAGGAATCAAGTGTGCATTAGTAGATCAGTCCCAAAATATTAGGTGTTTTGTACTTATTTTGAATGTAATTTCTCATTTTATTTTTGCCTGTTGGATTTTCTTATTATTATAAAGAAATAACATTGATTTTTATTTTTGTTTTGTAGCCCAAAACTTTCCTAAAGCTATTGTCTCAAATGATTTCTTTGATGATTCACTAGGAGCTTCTAAATAAATCATCATGTCATCAACAAATAGGGATACTCTTCTCTCCATTTTGTCTATCTTTCTTTATGCCATTCGTTCTTTCTCTTGTCTTATAACTGCTGCTAATATTTCAAGCACAAAAGCAAATAATAGTGGGAAATGAGTACCTTTGATTTACAAGTGTATTTACTAGGAAAGCTTCTACTGATTCCTCATTACATATAAGACTTGATTTTGGTTTTAGAAAGATACTTTTTATCACATCACAAAAAAAAAATCCCCCTATGCTTTACACTTTTCAGGGTTTTGTTTTGTTTTAGTGTTAAAAAGTGGTATATTTTGTCAAATGCTTTTTCTGCATCTATTGAAAAAAGTCATATAGGCTTTGAAGCCTTTGCTTTTAATGATGTTAGTGTTTTCCTACTGTTAACCATCCTTGCATTCCTGGTATGGATCCAACTTGATCATAATGAATGAATTTTCTTGTAAATGCCTATATTTTCTTTGACAGAATTTTATTTAAAATTATGAATTGATGTTCATCAATGAAAGGCCATATAGTCATTTTCCTTTCCTTTATTCTTCCCTAATTTAGTTATTAGTGCTGTATTTGTCCCACAAAAGGAGTTCATAATGAGGTATTTTCATATTTTGTAGAATGGTTTCTGACTACAGGTATTAATTTTTAAAAGTTTAATAAAAATCCTGCTGATTGAGCTGAAGAAGGAGGTTTTTTTTTCCCCCCTTGGTAATTCCTATATATGTAGTTCTCTTTCCTTTTTTTGAGATAGGATATTTTATAGACATTTATTTTGTGCTTATCAAGCTTGAACATTCTACATCTTTGTTAGTCATCTAATACATTGGTGTTCTCAGTTTTGTCAGTACATAGTAGTTTGAGAATTCTTTTTTGTCTTTTATGCTTTGTTGTGATTTCATCTTGTTCATTTCTTTTTCATTTTGTTAATTTAATTTTCCATTATTTTATTTAATCAGGTTATTATCTTTTAAAATTATTTTCAAATCAGCATCTCTTTTTTGTCTATCAGTTCTACTGTATTTTATTTTTTACTTCTGGTGTATCTATTTTTCTCTCTAATTTTCAGATTTTCTTTTTTTGTGCTTATGTTAAATTTGTTTGTTGACTTCCTAATTTTTAAATTCACAATTTGGTTTACTGATTCTTCTTTTTCTATTTTGTTCATGTGTGATTTTAGGGATATAATTGTTCCTCTAAGGACTGCTTTTTAGAAGAATTTTAGCACTTTGGTATGTTGTCCCATCATTAATGTCTCTCACATACTTATTAACTATTATTATTATTTGTTCTTTGACCTATTTATTATTTAGTATTTCATTGGTAAGTCTTCATGTAGGTCTGTTCCTTTTGATATCCTCCCTGAATTGATAACTGTTCTATTTTGGTCTAAAAAGTTGTGCTTATTATTTCTGCCTTTTCCATGTATTTGCAATTTCCCTATGCCATATGTATCTATGTGTATATAGACAAAATGTATATATATGCATGTATATATAAATGTGTGTGCATATATACATATATGTGTGTGTTTGTGTATGGATTTGCTCTATTTTCATAAAAGTATCAATGATGCTGATGAATATGTACATTCTTTAGTAGTACTATTTGGAAGGAATTTTTAAAGTTAAATTTAGCAACAATATGTTCAATTCTAGATTTTTGCTTTTGCTTATCTTTTCTGTTATTTTTGTCTAACTTAGAAAGAACATAAAATTTATCACTATGGTTGTTTTGCTATGTCTTTTTGTAATTGAGTTATTTTCCTTCATTAATTTAGATGCTATGTCATTTATGGAATATAATCTTAATATTGATATTTTTCATTTTCTAAGATCCTTTTAATCATAATTCAATTTTGTTGTTTATCCCTATTTGTATTGAAATTTTTTATCTTTATCTCTTAGCATAATTGCAATTACTGCTTTTTCTTTCCATATTGACCTTATGCATGATAAATTTTGTTCCAGAGAATCATTTTACTTTCACGTTATTCTTAACTTTTTAGGTACATTTCTTATAAGAAACAAATTGTGTGATTTAAGTTTCTTATCCAATCTTCCACTCTTTTTTTTAAATTTGATTGGATTGTTTAATCCACAATTAAAGTTACATGAGTTGAGTTTATATTTTCCTCTATTTGATTCTCTAGTATTGTTTTTTAAAGTTTTTTTTTCCTTTCTCTTTCCTCTTTTAAGTCAGAATTTTGACTCATCAATTACTTTTCTTTAAACTACTTCTATGAAGCCCTATTCCTATAAACTTTCTTCCCCCTTTCATTCAGACACATCCTATCATTTGTTTCCCTCATTTGGGGAATTTTACTTAATTATGTATTTTTATTTTTCCTTCTTCCTTAATTTTGTCTATTCTCACTCTTTTTTTCCTGATTTCTCCCCTTTCAATTAAGTGCTTAATTAAATATATTTCCTCCTTTCTTCTTTTGTTAGCTTTTTTTCCCTATATGTTTTTCTAAGAAGGTTTTCTATACTTTGTTCTACTCATTAATTCACTTCCCTTTCTTTATAATCTGAAAATTATTCTATGAGTCATCTTGGGCATATCCTGATTGATTCCTTCTGTAATTTCTATGTGTTCCTTAGGGAGTTACAGCTTCTGATGTAACAAGTTTGATCTTATTAGCCTAATCGAATTCTACATTATTTCTTTTGTAGATCTTGCCCCATCTTCTCTTTGCTTTGTGTCACTTTGGTCTCAGAAGTATCGATTTATGACTTCAGTGATGTGGGTAAATGTGTTCTGTCAAGGTAGAAATTATATTATATCCCAAATCAGGTAGTTCAATTTTACCCCTTCCACACCCCAATTGCCCCACCCCTGCCCTTCTTTCTTTTTATTTTCCTCCTTGTCCATTGTCATGAAATCTCATACTTCTAGATGTTAGTTGTCTTTTGCAGTTCTGATTCCTCTTCTCCTAAATTAGTATGTTTAAATGGAGCCAAAATTCTCAAAAGAGGGAGTTTCACTCTTTACCCTCTCTGCCAAGATTAAGCCCATCATGAAGTTCCTACCTCCACCCCTGGAGTGCTCTCCAATGAAATTCCTTCCCTACACTGGGTGGATATATTCCCTTTCATATCCCTTTCAAACTATAGGTTGAGCTGCTTGAATTCTTAAGTTTTTAGCTGAATTTTCTTCCCCTTGAAATCTTCAGTGTTTCATTGGTTTTTTTTTTTCCATTATATTGCCTTGTCAATCTTTTTTTTATTTTATTCCAGCCCTTTGCAGGGTGGATGCTTGCCTAGGGCTAGCCTGAAAGCCGAATCAGCTGCTCTGGCATTACAAGATTTACTCTTCAGAAGCTTTGTAGTTTCTTGTGGAATAAGATTTATATTAACTAGATTTTTATCCTCTTTATTTCAGGCAAATGCAAGAGCTTGTATGAGAACCCTGACACAATTTATCCCTGGATTTCACCCTTTCCTTTTTTGTTGGGTTAAAGCAACTTCTACTGTTTGTGATAGGTTTTAAGAAGGCTAGAACATTGATCCTTTACAGCGTTTTGGTTTCCTTATTCTGGTCTGTGATTGATGCAAACTCAAGCAGAGGAAGTTCAAAATTTAAGATTCCATAAGACAAAACTAGAATGACTGAGAAAATGAGCAAGCAAAGGGAAACTACTAATATAACTAAGAAAAGGTATGTTAATAAAATCTCAGAAAAAAAAATTGAAATAGCAACAATTAGAGTCCCAGAAAAAAAAAATAGATTGCTCACAAGAACCTGGAGCATAGTATTTTACCTGGAAGGTATAATAAAAGAACCAAAAGAATTGCTGAATCAGTAAGTATCTCTTAATACTGCTGTGTTAATGTTGTAATAGTTGCTGAGGACAAGAAGACCAAAGTGAGTCCTTTTCTGCCCTCAGGGAATTTGTGTCCTACTTAAAAAAAAAAAAAAGAAGGAATGAGGAATGAAATTAGAGTTATTGAAGAAAAAATATGAAAGGATAATGAAGAGTTTAGGACAAAAGTTAGAAAACATTTGGGCACTAGGGGAGACCCTGAAAAAAAAAATAGATGAAACATCTCAAAAATTCACTGATAAAAGGGATATTGGAACAAAGTCAAAAGATATCAATGTATGGTATTTATATCAAAATATTTTTAAAGCCAGGTCTTGTAAATAATCTATTCTTTTTTATTTTTTTCTGAGAGTCTGACTGGAGTTTGTTTTTTTTTTTTAAGTTCAAGAATGAACCCTCAAGCTTTTTACTGGAGAAATCACATACTAAGGAACCCCAATCAGAATGACAAATAACTTTGCTTCAAATATGTGAAGAAAATATTAGAATGTGACAAATCAAACAGCAATAGAAAATGGCTTATATCTAGAAATAACTTACTCAAAAATACTAAGCATAATCCTAGGTTTTTTAAAAATTGATTTTCCACTATCTTTCCCTACAAGAAAATATGGTGGAAGGGGACAAAAGTTGGTGTGTGAGAGAAGGAAGAACAGACTGGGAGAAGGAGTAATTAGAATGCATGCCATTTTGGGGTGAGGAGAGTGGAGAGACAAGGAGAAAATTTTGAATTCAAAATCTTGTGGAAATGAATGTTGAAAACTAACAATACATTAATTTAAAATTTTTTTTAATTATTTTCTTTAGAATGAATGACTTCCAAACAACCCTTTTAAGAAATTCACAGCAGGGCAAAATATGCAAAAGACAAATTCATTTGACAAAAGAAATCCAAAATGGTAAATAAGTTTAAATAACCTGAAGACTAAATAATTACATCATGAAAAAGGAAGAGAAACTATTTTTTCTTTAGAATCTTTCCATCTCTGATAATCAATAGGAAGAGAGAGAAAGACAACTTCAGATTTTTATTTTTCAAAAAACAATAATAGAAGAGTAGAGGGAAAGGGGGAAAAGAGAGAAACAGAAGAAAAGGAAGAAGAAGTGAAAAGAGATAAGGAAGAAAAAAATAAACAAGGATGACTGAAAAATAAAATGAAATCTAAAGAGAATTGACCTAGGACAGCTGAAGAGAGGGTTTGAGGGATAGATTTGAATTGAAGAAAGAGTGATAAACTTTTAAGAAAAAATTATAATTACATTGTAGCTGTGTTTATGAAGTAAATTATCTCTCCAAGAGAGGGAATGATTGCAAATAGAGGGAGGAAAGCAGAAGAAAAAAAGAAAGACCCTGTGATCTGGATCTGAATCAAATGAAAATGAGGAGACAATTGAGATTTGATTGTTCTAAGCAATATAAGCTACAAATATCTAATACCAATTTTGACTTTGTTCCTATTTTGTGTCATTTTTTAAAGGGGGATCTGGGAAGTGAAGACGTATTATAACAAACTTTATCAGAAATGACACATAAAAATTTTACCCTGGATTATGAATGAAATGAACTCACATATAAACCACAGGAAAATGCCAGAATCAATCTGATACGTATTTCAAAGATAGAGATTTATACAGAGTTAGAATGAGAAGTTATGGTAGAATTTTTGTTTATTGGCTGAAAAATATCTAATATTTGCAATTATGATCTCATAAGGCAATAGTAAAGGTACATGTAGTTGAGAAAATTAGCAGAAAAATTGCATTTTGGTTAAAGGTACCACACAAATAATGCAGTAATATCAGTATTATGTATAGATAACCAAATAGCTTCATGGCATTTAAAGAAAATATTAACAAAGCTATGGAAAGATCTAGATATCAAAACAATAATTTTGGAAGACATCAACCTGACTCTTTCAGTCATAAACAAGTATAAGAGAAAGACTGTCATTTCCCATTAGCTTCACACTTTGACTCCACGCCATCATTCCTCCTATCCTCTCACTTCTAAAAGAGCATATCTGAAGGAAGTTCCTTTTGATGGAGATCAAATCAGCTTTGGTGTTCACACTTTATTGGTACCCTCAGTTACCTCTGTTCCTCTGATTGGCAAGTAGAGAAAAAAATCTTTTCTCAAAGCCTCCATCTAAAGAGGGTTCAGAATACCAAGTAACTCTTCATTTTCTACTGGCTGAATTCTTACCTTCCCTCTAATACTCTTGGCTTCTAGTCTCTTTATTTCCATTCAGTAGGCAAAATAATCTTCCACAGCTTCTAACTTCTGCTAGGCAGAAATCCTTGCTTAATATAATGGTTGTCCTTTGTTTTTTAAGAGGACTATAGCATCAGAGAAATGATGACATGACTTGTAGTTGACCTTGATTTAAGTGAGGCAGGGCTGTCACCAGCCTCACTTTCACCTCCAGAACCATCTTGGTCCAGTGACCAGATATTCATCAGGATGACTGGAGATGATTCAGGATGCAATGGGAGATCCTGGCCCTTTTGGACTAAGGCATATTCACATACTCACTTTGAGTGAGGTAAAGCCCATTCAGTGAATAGGCCTCTTTAAGAAGTGAGTCAAGGGATAGCCCCTTTAAATAGAAAAAAAAATGAGAAAAGAAAAGAAAAAGAAAAAAAATCAAGCTAGGCTATTCTCTTTTAAGCTGCTTGGGAAAGGAGGAATATTGACTCTAGAGAACCAATTGAAATCTTTCTGATTTTTAATCTCTCAGAGTCTCAGCATTGTGGTTTATCAACCTCAGAGCAAGGCATTCTTAACCCACCATAAAGAGCAGATTCATTTCAGTTACCTGTTGCTGAGGCTTTTCACACGCTCCCCAGTACAGGACTGAATTCTTCATTCAGAGACCCGACCTCAGCTTTTGGTGAATATCCAATATGCTCCCTAAATTCACGTTTCTGCAGACCAGGGCATAATCTAGACAAAAGTCATTTTCCTAATGATTTGAATATTCAAGTTTATCCCAGATTTACTTCTAAACTTCTCCCAAAGGCCTGTGTGGATAGCATAGAAAGCTGCAGTAGGAGGATGATTGCAAAGAGAGAGGTACAGCAGCAACTATGACAAGGAAATAAGGCCATTGTCTCTGCTCACAGCTCAGGACATTTGTGGCCTTTGCATTTGCCAAAGTCTGAAAAGGACTTTGTATTATATCTGAAAATATAAAATTAAAAGACTTTTTTGGTGATTCCATCAAAGAAGATTGACTAAGAAGAGAAACTGCCAAGTTATTTTTTAAAAATTCCATCAAATACCTCTGAGAGAAATCTCTTAGGATATTTAGAGAACTGATGCAAATATCTAAGATCAGGTGTAATTATCCAAAAAAGAAATGGCTTTTGTATATGAAAATTTTTCAAAAGAACTGTATACTTTTAACTACGTGAAAGAATGCTCCAAGTCACTAATAATTGGAGAAGTAGACTTTAAAACCACTTTGAATTTTCATCTTATACACATAAAGTTGCAAAGATGATAAAAGACGATGTTGGAAGGGCTAAGTGAAAATAAGAATGGTAATGCATCCCTTACGGAGTTGTAAATTGGCTCAATGATTCTAGGAAACAATCTGAAGTTAAATGATCCAACTCAATAAACTCTTTATTCCCTGTGGCACAATGGTCCCACTACTGGTACTCCAAGAAAATCAAAGATAGACATATAATAAACTAAATATTCATAACAACACTTTTTATGTCTCCAATTCCCCACTCTTTTTGGTGCCACCTCTTCGATACTCATGATTGAATAGCATTTTGGTTCCCTTAAGGCCCAAGCAAAGACAAAGATCTTACTTCACTATATTGAAGCATAGAACCTCTCCACACTTTTCTGTTCCATCTCTCTGTCTCTATCTCTTTCTGTCCCTCTCTTCCCTTCCCTATCTCAACTCTTTCAAAGCCTCTGAGCAAGGACCAGCTCCTGCTTGAATTTCATCGATGTGTCAACTCATTAATTTTCACATTTCAGTTGTGGATGAAAGCTAAGAATTTGAGTCAATTCCAAAATAAATGGCTACAGGAACCCTGGACCTAGAACTGGAAGGATCCAGAACTGGGAGAGTTCATATCTTATCAGAGAATTTCTACCCTGAGAAGAAGCCATAGAATGAAGGAGGGGTTTGCCTGGCTTTGCTGACACGTGCTTGGGCAAAACTGCCATATTATTACTGTTATTGTTGTTATTAACAATAAATAAGCAAGTATTTATATAACACCATAATAATAACTAGCACTTCTAAAGTTCTTTAAAGGTTTGCAAGGTATTTTATACAATACCTCATGTAATTATTACGTACCAAGCTCTGAGGATATAAAGAAAGGTCAAAACATTTCCTGTTTTTAAGGAAAGCAACATGTAAATCGGGGGGAACAACAAGTGAATAACTAGAGAAATACAAGATATATGCAGATTAGACATGACCTCAGGGAAAAAAGAAGTAACAGCCTAGAGAACCAAGAAAGGCTTCCAATAGTAAGTGGGGCTTGAACTGAGTCTTGAAAAAAAAACTAGAGGAACTCTTAGGCTAGGAGAGAGAGCATTGCCTGTGGAATGGGGGGATGGGGTGAGTCATGGGAAAGGCACAACGTTGGGAGATGAAGTGTGGTGAGCAAAGGACAGTAACTAGAGTAGAGTAGCTGGATTGTAAAACACTACAGGCCTTAAATGCCAAAGAGATGGCTTGATATTTGATCCTAACAGGGAGTCGCTGAAGTTTGCCAAGTTGAGGAATGATATGGCCAGACCCATGCTTTATTATTCATGCATACTGAAGGGAAATTGAAAATATTGTCAGAGATCCTTATAATAATGTTGCCCTTAGTAGAGGCTTAGATTGATGACACCTTCGTCTAGACTCGGTATAGTTCAATGGATCTGGTCACCTTATTCCTCTAGGCTTCTCTTGGACAATAATCCTGGAATACTATAGTGATGTTTAGTAAATGCTAATACACCAAAGGAGGCATAGTCTTCTGAGTAACCGTGGCAAATTAGATCCAGCTGTGATGCTCTCAAATCAATAAGCACTAGCTTAGTCAAAAGAGGTGACCCAGTAAAGCCATAAAATGATGGAGCTGCCTTTAATGATGGCTGCTGATGGCATTGGACAGATTGTCTAAGGTCTAAAGTTTCTAATTTCCACTCATGAAAGAAAGATGGACAAAGAATTCTAGGTCAGTAAAACAATCAACAACCCATAGAAAATGGAGCAAAGAACATTCTGATGCGTCAGTTTGAGATTATCCCTATCCCAGTCCAAAATGCAGCCTAATAAGATGGAGACATTTGAGTTTTAGCAGGATTGGAAAGCCTAAGTCAGAGGCAAGGGCAAGGGATTACAGGGGAGGGGGAGAGCAAGCGTACCTGTAAATTGAAATGAAAATACCAGGAAATTCTACAGTTAGGACCAGAAGCAGAGTCAATTGAATAGGTCACAGAAGATCAACTTTCATGGGCTTGCCTTTCCTTGTTCCAAATACAGGACAACAGTTGTGCAACAGTTAAAGTCTGAAGCAAGAAGCCTATTGAAATGGCAGGGGACAAGCTTCGGAACCAGCAGACTTTGTTCAGTACTCTCTGTGTGAACCTGGGGCAAATTGCAATTTCTCTGGGGCTCACTTTCCTTATCTGCAGACTGAGGGGTTTGGACTGAGTCTCTACGTTGCTTCAAGCTCTAAATCCCATGATTGCTGTGAAACCATCTAATCCTCCCTTCATCTTACAGAAGAGAAAATGTGATGTAGTGAAATGAGCGTTGGACTTGGAATCTGAATGTTATGCCAAGGTTCGGGTCTAAGCTGTACCCCTTACTAAAGGGGTACAACTTGGGGCAAATCCCTTCCCCCTCTAGATCTCAGTTTCCTTTATCTGTCAAATGAGCAGGCTAAACTAAGATCTTCCTCTGCACAAACATTCTAGGACTGTATTATTCTTAACATCCCTGGCTTTCAGTTTTTCTCTTTTATAAAATGAAGAGATCAGTTGTCTAAGATTTCTTCTAGTTCTAAATAACGTATGTGTAAATGAGCAAGAAAAAGAGATGGGGGGGGTGGGGAAAGAGAGAAGGAGCAAGGGAGGAAAGAGGAACAAAAAAGAAAAGAGGAGGGAGAGAAGGGAGAGAGACAGATAGAGAGAGGAGAGAAAGATAAAAATGAAAGAGAAGGGGGAATAGATAGACACAAAGAGGGGAGAAAGATAAAGCTGGGGAGGGAGAGATAAACACAGACAGAAGAAAGGTCATCCTAGGTCTAAGATTAAAGAGATGTTCCTATCCCTATATAGAGTTATGCAGGAAAAACTTAAAGATATTGGAAGGCAGGCATGTTACTTTGGGCCCAGTCAAAGCTGCTCCAGAGAAGGTGTATCAGCAAACACCCTAGCATACCCAGGGTGGCTGCTAGCACAGGTTCTTAGATCTGCTTTTCTAAAGGAGAGAAACTCAAAATGGGTTAACGATCTTACTTTAATCAATCAAACACATATCATTTACCTAGTTCAGGGGGAAAAGTCAGCACTCTGAATTTCAGAGAATACAAACACAAGTTATAAGTACAAGTTACAAGCAGACAAAGAAACAGATCAGCAGATGGGCTTCCAACCATCTGACCATCACATCCATACCTAGTCAGTTACCAGAGAAGGAAACACCAACATTTAGGTTTTTCAAAGCCAGGGGACTCAACGGCTTCCCAGAGTCTCATATGGTCAAATCACACAACTTCTCAAAGTGAGCCCCAAAGCAAAAACTCACATCAGGGCATATATAGCCTTCTCCTGGATCAGAGAATGTCACAACCCTCTTGACCCACTGCCTG
>JAQQSU010012030.1:0-12022 GCA_028627135.1 Pseudochirops cupreus
TCAGATACAAGAATCAAGAGAAGCATGAGAAGGTAAATAGGGAAAAGAAATCATAAGGAACTTATTAAAGTTGAACTATTTATATGCCTACATGGAAAAACAATAATTGTAACTTATGAAACTTTTCTCAGTATGAGGATAGTTGAAGGGAATATAAATGTGTATATATATGTATACATACATATATATGTCTACATAGGAGGGTATATGTGCATATGAATACATATGTGAGTGTGTGTATATATGTCTACAGGTATACATAGAGGGCACGGGATCAATTGAATAGGAAGGGATGATATTTAAAAAATAAAATTGAGAGGTGAGAGAGGAATATAATGAGAGGAGATAGGGAGACACAGTATAGGGTAAATTATCTCATATAAAAGAGGCAAGAGAAAATTGTTGCAATGGAGGGGAAGAACAAGAAGGCAAAAGAGAATGGGTCAATCTTACTCTCATTGAGCTTGGCTTAAGGAGGAAATAACATACTCACTAATTTGGGTATCTTACCCTACAGGAAAGTAAGGAGGAAGGGGATAAGAGGGGGATGATAGAAGGGAGGGAAGATTGGGGGAGAGGGTAATTAGAAGCACACACTTTTGAAAAGGGACAAGGTCAAAGTAGAGAATAGAACAAGTGGGGGGTGGGATACAATGGAAGGAAATATAGTCAGCCTTTCACAATATATCTACTATGGAAATGTTTTGCATAACTACACATGTACAACCTATATTGAATTGCTTATCTTCCCAGTAAGGGTGGGTGACGAGAGAAGAATGGAAAGAATTTGGAATTCAAAGTTTTAAAATCAAATGTTTTAAAAAAAATTATTATTATTACTATTCTTATTACATGCAACTGGGAAATAAGATATATAGGCACTAGGGTATGGACATCCATCTTGCCCTACTGGAATGTCGGAGGGGTCATGGGGAGGATATAAAAGAGGGGGAGGGGGTATTCAGTGAAATTGCTGTTTTGGGGTGGTGGCTAGGGGACAGACGGGGAGAAAATTTGTAACTCAAAATCTTGTGAAAATGAATGTTGTAAACTAAAAATAAACATAAAAATTTTTTAAACTATTATGTTAAAAAAAAAGAAAAGGAAAACAACTATTTTTCCCTTGCATCATGCCAAATAAGAAGTTTGACTGAATTTTTTTCTTAATTAACTGGTTGTTTTGGTGTCATGTTTCTTGTATGAGACAAAAAAATAATTCCCTAATAAAAACATGCCTGAGAAGCCAAAAGGAAAGATTATGAATTTTCTAAAGTATGTCCTGAAATTGAGTTCTTCTTGTCAGCCCTGTATTTTTAATAAAAACAACATATGAACATTCAAGTAATTTGACATCGATTTGATAGATGTGTGGCACAATAATTAGGTGAACATCATTTGTGATTCAGTTCAGAATATTAACAGCCTAGCTGATGTGAAAGGCACAAAAGCAGCATATCTACTTGGGGCTCTGAGGTTTTCCAAATGTTTTCCTTACAGACCCATGTTAGATAGGTAGTTCAATGATTACTCTTTCCCATTTTATGGAAGAAAGAACTAAGGCTCAAGAGAGACAAAATGCTTGGCCCAGCTACTAAATTTTAGATTTGGGATTCAAATGAATTCCAAGTCTTCCACCCTAAAGCTAACATTGTTTCCAAATACAGTTCCATATCCCTTAAAATACGGACATTTTAAAAATGAATGTTAAAAACAAATAAAAAGGATAAATAATAAAACGTTTTGCATGATTTCCAATGTATAACTGATATGTTGCTTGCCTTTTCAATTCATGGGGGATGGGCAAGCAGGACAGAGAATTTGGAGTTCAACATTTTTTTAAATTAATGTTAAAAATAAACAAATAGGGAAATCAGCTCACCTTTCTAACCTTAGTTTCCCTCAACTAACTTTAAGGTCCCCTCCAGATTTAAACATGTATAACAAGGTCAGGAAACTCTAACTCCATGTACATATTAAATAAGCTAAAATGTCTAAATATAGACTACAGTTATGGTCAGTCCCATTCTTCCAGGTGTATATGAAACATAAGCAGTTATTCAGATGAAAAGATTTACCAAAAGCACAAAACCAGAGATCAAAGAAAAGGAAGAGACAAGAAATGCTGAATAGGCCTCAGCCTGTGGACCTTTTCTCAGAATAAAAATGCACCCCAGGATTAAGAGTTTCAAGTGAGGGGGAAGCTAGGTGGCGCAGTGAATAGAGCACCAGTCCCAGAGTCAGCAGGACCTGAGTTCAAATCCAGCCTCACACACGCAACACAAAACTAGCCATGTGACCTCGGGCAAGTCAGTTGACCCCAATTGCCCTGTCCTACCCCCTCCAAAAAGCAAAAAAAAAAAAAAAACACCGTTTCAAGTGAGGGGGCAGCTAGGTGGCACAGTGAATAAAACACCAGCCCTGGAGTTAGGAGGACATGAGTTCAAATGCAGCCTCAGACACTTAACACTTACTAGCCATGTGATCTTGGGCAAATCACTTAACCCCAATTGCCCTACATTCCCCCTTCCAAAAAGGAAAAAAAAAAGAGTTTCAAGTCAGAAAGTTGTCAACAACTTCATTAAGTATAGATTCATAGGCTTCAAGCTACATGGTACATTAAAGATCATCTAATCAATGTTAATAAAGATCAAAGTATCTGATCCAAACTCTTGCCATTCTAGATGAGACCATGGAGTCCCCTGAGAGGTTAAGTCCAAGTCACAGGCAGTAAATATCAGAGTTGGAATCTACCAATATCCACTGATTCCAGAAGCAGTGATGCTCATTCTATTCTAGTACGCTGGTCCTCACTTTACAGATGAGTCCTAGAGATGTCAGTGACTTGTCCAAAATCATTCAGCCAAGGACAGAGCTGGAACTAGAATCCGGGTCGACCTCCCCTCCTACTATAACATTCTTTCCCTACACGATGCTGCCTATAACTCAAGGGTTCTTGAAATGTTTTGTGTATTATGGATCCCTTTGGCAGACTGGTGAGGCCTATGGGCCTCTTCTCAGAATAATGTTTTTAAATAATTGAAGGAAAGGCTAAATTCCTATTAGAAGTTAGTAAAATTAAAGATGTAATATTTTTCTCCTCCAAGTTTATGGATCCCCTGGGGTTAAAAACCCCCTCTCGAATTATATCTAACTAAAAAGAGGCAGAGGCTGAACAGCAATGACTTATAGGACAAGGTTAGAGTTCTAGGGAGCAGCTGCCAACTTCACTCAACGGCTTATCTGCTTTGGGCACTATAAGAGGCAAGATCCATCAGTGACCTTGCTTCCTTTGAAAGCTCAACCATGTAGATTCATGATCCAACCTACATTGTAGGGACTAACCCACATGGGGGGGATTGTTGCTCTGGCTTTATGGGGTATGATAGGTAGTCTTGTGTCACTGCTGTCCTGACCCATACTTCTCTTGGGAAAGAAGAGGTAAGCTCAAGATATGACCTCTCTCCTAAGGAATTGTTGTGAAGATCAAAGAAAGCAAATTCAAACAGAAAGGTACTCTAAAAGCTTAAGGTATTAGTCATAATAGTTATTACTTATAGCTCTCTCAGTCATGCTGGCAACATATATTGAGTGCCCATCATTTGTAGAGTGCCAGAGCTCAGGGACACCAATTTCTTTTCTCAGACAGGTTCTTTTGTTCTCCTACCACTCACAACTAGGAAGCTAAAGGGACCCCTGAATAAGAGAAGTCAATTTTAGAAATGTGGTCAGACCTAATTTATGGGAATAATACACAAGATTTCTTTAAAAACATCATTTCACCAGAAAATGAATCTTTTTTATTATCTGGCTCTGCAGTGGTTCAAAAGCTTAGGGATTTAGTTGGTTAAAAAATGATCAAGTAGGCTTTAAAAAAAGATTCCTCTCTCCCCTTTCCCGCTTCCCTGATTATCAGTATCAGGAGAGGCATAGACAGGGATGATATATGTTTGACAATGGCACTCCCAGAGTCATGGAGGGTGTCTTATGCAAAGCCCTGAGGTAAGATCCATTCCTGTGGAAAATGTAGAATGCAAGTGACTTGAAGGCAGAGAAACTTTTCCTTTTTGTCTTTCCATCCCCATCATCCAGTACAGTACCTGGCACCTAGGAAGTACTTCCCAAAGGCTTCGTGGATGGAATGGAATGATGAAATCCTACAGATGTTTCTTTTGTGGAAGGGATTGTGCTGATTGCATAATACCTTAGAATAGTACAGTGCCTCTTCATTGAGATGCATTACTATTTCAAAAGACAAAATATATATGATCATAGGCTTTAGAACTTATTATACAGAGCTTAGAAATCATTGACACCTCTCATTTCACAGACAAGGAAGCTGAAACCCAGTAGACTAAGTGCCCAGAGTCACACAGGAAGTAAAAGGCAGAGCAGGGATTTAAACCAAATCCTTTGCCTCCATCCCCAGTGTTTTTTCCCACTAAATGTAGATAATAATGGAGACAATGATTATGATGATGCAAATCACTTTACTCAAAATAACCCATTAAGGTAGGTAGTGCATCAAATTCTGCCTTGGATATTACTAACTGTGATTCTGGGCAAACTAGTTAACTTCTTAGCCTCAGTTCCCTCATCTGTGAAAGGGACAAATAGTGGAGGGTTGTTGTGAGGACTGAATGAAGCAAGACTTGTAAAATGCTTTGAAAGCTTTAAGGTGCTAGATAAATGTTAGCTATTACTTGCATGTCATCATTGCCATTCTACAAGTGAAACTAGGGCCCTAAGAGAATGACTTGTCCAGAATCACCCAGGCAATAAATATCCGAGGGAAGACATGAACTTAGATCATTTACTCCAAGTCAAATATGCTTTTCATTTTACTATGTTGCCTCTAAGTCTAAAAGAAAATAGGTAGCCCATATGTGATATTTCTTTCTTTTATTTTGAGGAAGAAGTCTAAGTTCATTGAAGGCAGCAGCCAAATCTTTAAGATAGTCTATAAATCCTCTAAAGTTGGCAATGGACTCTTTTTCTTGTGTAGCTGGAGACTTCCTAATATTGGCAGAAGCTATCATGTTATTATTCTCTCTGCTTGTGGAAATAAGAAGAAGGCCTGCTATGCATCCCTTTCCACAAAGAATGGTAGGGTGGGATGGTCCTTGGCTGAGCTAAATGATCATACCTAGGGGTCCAGAAAAAAGGGTTAACTGAAGACCATAAACTCTTGCTCATTAAAAAACCAAATGCCAGCAATAATGTTAAGTTGTTTGATCAGGACAAGGCCATCAATTTTTATATTAAGTGAATCTACTCTTTCATTTCCCTGAACAATGATGGATGTAAATAAGAATGAATGAATGAAAAAAATTGTAGATCAACCAATATTGAGCTGTGCACACACAAGTGCTCAAAAAATTCAGTGATATTACCAAAAACAAAAACAAAAACAAAAAAAACCTCTTTGCGGACAAATTCTTCAGTCCAACTATTAGTCTTCTTTTCGAAATTTCAAAATGTGTTAGAGCTGTAAGCCTAAATGAGGATCACTGATATATCACACTTTTCATGAGGTAACATAGCTTGAAGAATTTATGGGCCCATTTAATGTTAAAATGGTTAATTCAAATGACAGTCAACATTAGAACGCATTTTACTCTATTTACTGTGCCAATTTAGGCGCTCTTAGGTGGTAGCAGCAGATGGAAGAGGTGAAAAGTATCAAATCCCAAATTACCAACTTTGCAAGACCACCTCCCTTCATAATTTAGACCCTTCTGTTAGAGATTTGAAAATATATTCTAGACAGATGACACGTTAACAGAATCATTTCATGGTTGGGTGTCTTCTCAGTGTGATTTATCTATATCTTTAGGCATTGGAGGTCCCTATACAGGAAATTTATGAGCTACCTAGAAGATTCCATTTGGAGGAAGGGAGAAAGAGGCACATTATTCAGAACTAAAACGATAACATTTACTTTAAGATTAGGCTACCTTTCCAGTATTGATGTGGAGTTAAAACATGCACTTATCCCTAGCCTCCTATGTTAACTACCACTTACTCTACAACACTATTCTACTAAAGAGTTGACAAAGTCAAGGTCAGTTTTCTCATTTAAAAGTTATTCCATCAGCCCTATTCTTTCTTCCCTCAAATATATATTATTTTGACTTTTGGGGAGGGGGAAACATGAAAAGACCCGTGATTTCAATGGTAGAGGGAATTCCCTCTGGTGGTCTGGCCTTGAAACCAAGAAGATCTGAGTTAAAATCCTACCTGACACATTAACTATGAGACCCCAGTCAAGTCACTTGATCTTCCTGTGCCTCAGAACCTCATCTGTAAAAATGGTATAATTTGAGTAGATTGCCACTGAGGTCCCTTCTAGCCAATGGTCTCATTAATGTAGACCAGTACTTGTTTTATAATTTAGAGCAGTGGTTCTCAACCTGTGGGTTATGTTTAATTTGTAACAATGAAAATACATCCTGCATATTAGATAGATTCATAACAGTAGCAAAATTACAGTTATGAAGTAGCAACGAAAATAATTTTATGGTTGGGAGTCACCACAACATGAGGAACTGTATTAAAGGGTTGCTGCATTAGGAAGGTTGAGAACCACTGATTTAGAGTCTTACAGAGTTGTCTGGGACACTAAGAGCTTAGGCAACTTGCCTGGAGTCATCTGGACAGTATGGGTCATAGGTGGAATTTAAAACCACTGCCTCCTCACTCTGAGCCTGGCTCAGAGTAAAGCACTGCGCCTAGCTAGAGTCAGGAATACCTGAGCTTAAATGCCCTTCAGGCACTTACTAACTGTGTGACCCTAGGAAAGCCATTTAAACTCTGCTTGTCTCCATTTCCTCATCTGTAAAATGGGGTTAATAACAGCACCTACATCCCAGGACTGTAGTGAAAGTCAAATAAGATGACTTTTGTAAAGTGATTTTCACAGTGCCTCGCTTAATAAATGCTTGTTTCCTTTCCTTCTCCCCCAGGCCATGTTATCTTATCGTTTTAATAGAATTAGAAATCTCCTTGATATGGGGAGCTCCTTGATAAGGATGCTCTTTCTACCAGTGCAAGTCAGTACTTTTTTTGGGGGGGTAACTTATAGTCCCAAAGAGGTGCCTAGAACACTAGAGGGTTAAATGACCCATCCAGCATCACATAGTCAGAACTTGGACCTAGGTCTTCTTGACCAGACCAGCCCTAGAACTGCTATTCCACCACATGGCTCATTTTTTAAAAAATAAATACCACTATAGTAAGTCCTTTGCTATAATAACATGAGTTCAAAGTACATGTGAAAAGAAGAGGAGAGAAGGGTCCTGAGAGCACAGAGCAGTCATATAGAAGAGGTTGGGTTTGGATGAGTGCAACGAAGATATGAACTGATAGCAATGGAGAGAGGAAGAAGCTGCTGTTTGAATGGAGAAGAGTTTCTGAGCTAAGTTAATAGTAGCCCTGGACCATGAAGAAAGACAGCAAGACCAGTAGTGAACAGGCAGTGGACTGACTATCACAATCAGAGGAGCTATGATCTAATTCTGATTCTGCTACTTATTAACTGTGTTACTCTGGGAAATTTATTTAATTTCCATGGGCTTCAGTTTTCTAATCTGTAAAATGAAGAGATTACAGGAGATGACCTTAAAGGTCCCTTCTATCTCTAAATCTCTTATTGCCTATCTCTAAACCTATGAAGCTCCCAATGGCTTCCATTTTCTAAGGATATAATTCAAACTCCCCAACATGGCTTTTGAGGTAATCCAAAATGTGACCTAACTTTACCTATCAAGTCTTTTCTTGCATTGTTTCCCAACATGAATACTCCATACTAGTCAAGCCAATCATATCACAATTCCCATGAACATATTGCGTTCATTCCGAAGAGAGAGAAGAAAGGAAAAAAGAAGAAAGGAAGGACATAAGGAATGAAGGAATGAATGAACTAAATAGAATAGTTTCTGAGTATATCGTTCATTTTGGTTTGACTTGGCTTAAAGTATTATTCAGTCTCTTCCTTTGTTCACTCCCAGTTTGGCTGACTCATTCTATACCTTGACCCTTTTGATCACCCTGTTGCTTCTTAATAATTCATTCTTACTTTCACTTTCAAATCCAAGCCAATCAGCTCCTGTGATCTCTGAAAAAGCAGTCATTTCTGCTTGATTCCCAGGTTTCTATATTTTCTCCTAAGTAAGCTCTTTTTTACAAATCCTCCTTTACCACCAGGTTCCTACAGTATCTACAAATATCCATCCTGGATTTGATCCTGCCCTACTCCAATCCAGAAAATCATTTTTCCCTATCAGTAGTAGAAGTAAGGCATTTATCTCCTATTCTACAAATATGGGCATAGCACATTAACATTAATACAACGCCACTATTGTTAGCACACCCAGATGAAAACAAGGCCACCTAAGTAAACTTTTTAGTCTTCCCTTGGCACATAAAGATAGGTCAAGCCAGAAGATACGACCATTCTGTCTGACCATTCTGTCTGAGATTCCCCTTATTTCTAGGAAATAAGGGAGTTATCCAGGATACTTACTGCCCTTACCTAGCAGTCTTCTTTACCAGTAGAACAGCCCTAATTCAAGTCCTAGCTGAGCATGGCTATCCGCTACAATTAAAACTACCCAACACTGACTCAGTTCCATACCTGAAACATGATTTAGTCTAATCTATATATGGTGTAATACAAAGAATGCTGTCAGCAATCCACAGTTATAAGACAACTCTACAAGTCTCAGGATGGAAGGAGATATCTACATTCAGAGAAAGATCTAGAAAAACAGAGTTTAAATGGATACTGAAGCAATCTACATGCTATCATTCTTTTTCATGTTTGGTTCTCTTTCTTTTTTCCCATTGATCACCCCATTAGTTACAACCCTTCTATACAACCAGACTAATGTCCAATGTGAAAGTATTTGCAGATCCTATACTTGATTGCATGCCACCATGGGGGGTAGGGGGGAGAGGAAGGACGGAGAAAATTTGAAAATCAAGGGATTGTGGAACTGAATCTTGTAAAGTAAAAGTAAACAAACAAATCAGTTTTTAAAAAAAAGAATGTTGGACTTGGAATTAGAAGTTCAAGCCACACATTCAGCCCTTCCTGGTTGTGTGGCTGTTAAGTCACCTCACCACTTCTAGCTAAAATGGACATTGGTAGATCATACAAGAACAAACATTCCCACTTTTACTCTAGCAATGATTTAAAAAGAATACTAGATGCAATAATGAACAAGAATTCCAAAGAAAAACTTCAATAAGTCCTTTCATTCAGCCCAGAACTACAAAAAAAAAAATGGAATACACTAGAGAAGATGGAAGTGGAGCTCATTATGTCACATAATCAGGGTGCAAGAGAAGAAAATTATATAAGCATGGAGGAAAAGAGAAAGTAGGCTACACATGAAACTCACTTTCTTTTTAATTAGACAAAGAAGGAGTGAATGCACATGCATACACACACACACACACACACACACACACACACACACATACCCACACAAAGAGCTGAATAAATTTCATCTTCAGAGACTAAAGTATGAAGGGGGGATAAAAAGAAAGAAAGAATAAAAACCTGTAGCTGAATGTTGGATGAAAGAAAGAATAGAAAAAGATTGCTTAAAATATAAACCACTAGTTGAGCACATTCCTTATCTTGTAGAACCCTTTTCTTCATTGTAAAGAAAAAAGTGGGAGGCAAAGATGGAAAAGTATAAAAAGACAGGATGGACAGTAGGATGCAATTAATGACTATAACTGTAAATATAAATGGAACAAACTCACTCATGAAACAGAAATGGGTAGCAAAATAGAGTAGAAAACATTTCAACAATATGTTTACAAAAAATACACAAACAAAAAGGTTCAAAAGAGTTAAAATAAGGGGCTGGATCAAAATCAATTATGCTTCAGGTCAACCAAAAAAGGCAGTTGTAGCAATCATAATCTCAGATAAGGCAACAATAAAAAATAAATTTAAATGACACAGCTGAAGTGGGAAGTTTTATATTTAAAAGCACCATAAACAACAAATTATAAAATATTATCTGCTGTTAAGATTGTTGAACTTTAGTAGCATCATAATTTTTTCATTAGCAGTTGCATGCAGACAATAAAGTTGTAATTCATCAAAAATATTTTTCATATACATAGATGCATACATATATATATGTCCTGAATGGCATAACATCTAAATACTTAAGGAAAAGTTAATAGATTTACAGAAAGAATAGTGAATAAATTTATAGTAATTGAGAATCTCAAAGTATCCGCTCAGACCTAGACAAATCTAATTGAAAAATAAGAAAAAAGAAGTCAAGTCTTAAATAGAACTTTAGAAAAATTAAATATGATGAGATGATGCAGTGTATAGTTGTGGGATCAGGAAGACATGAATTTTAAGTCCAGATTCAGACATTTACTAGCTTTGTGACCCTGGAGAAATTATTTAGATTCTGTCTGCATCATTTTCTTCATCTACAAAATTGGGATAATAGCACCTACCTCCCAGCATTACTGTGGATCAAGTGAAATATTATTTGTAAACTACCTGGAAAACAGTAAAGTGTTACTCAAATTTAAGTTATTATTATTACCATCATCAACATCATATCTGACATTTACTAAATTGAAACAGATTAATTTCTCAGCTGTACATAATCTATTTACAAAAATGGTCATGGGTTAAGGCACAAAAACTTCACAAACAATTGCAAAAAAGCAGGAACAGAAGACACATTTTTATCAATCACAATGTGATGAAAAAAAATTCAATAAATGGTCTTTGTAAATGAGGATTCAACATTAATTGGCTACTGACTTAATCCTAAATAATTCATAGGTCAAAGAATAAATCACAGAAACTAGAAACTTTCACCAAAGAAAATGGCAGAAAGATGATATACCAAAATTTTTAGGACTTTTTCAAAGCAGTCCTGAGAAGAAAATTTATCTCTTATCAAAAAAATAAGAGAAAAGACAGATTAATTAACTGGGCAAGAAAATAAAATATGTAGGAAGCCAGAAAATTTAAAAGACACAACCAAATATTAAAGTAAAAATTCTGAAAATCAGTTAAGAGATTTAACAAAGTTGAAAGCAAAAAAACCCAAAAACCCCAAGTCATTTAGTTGATTCTAAGTCTATCTTTTCATCTGTAAAATCTGTAAAAATCTATCTACCTTATAGGGTAATTGTAAGGAAAATTATAAAGGAAAGCACTTTGCAAACTTTAAAACCCTGTATAAATGCTAGTCATGACATTACAATGGGGAAAAGGGTGGTATAGACTTGACCTGTTGTTTTATCACTACAGGCCATTTTTTCCACCTCTTTCATTTATACTCTTATGGAATTATCTTGAGCACTGAGAGGTTATGTGGCCCTACCTATGGTCATAACAACTAGTATGTGTTGGAGGCTGGACTTGATCCCTGGTCTTCCTTACTCCAAGGCCAGCCCTCTATTCACTATGCTATACTGAGCCTATAATTTTTATAATTATCTGTCAAAGGTAATATAATATAGTAGACAGAATGCTACCTCTGGACTCAGTAAGATCTAGGTTCAAATCTTGCCTCTAACACCTATCAGATACGTTTATAGGCATGTTATTTATTCTCTATGCATCTCAGTTTCCTCATCTGAAAAACAGGAATAATAGTATCTTTGGTACTACTTTGTGACATAATTAGGAGGATCAAATGAGATAAACAATGTAAAACATTCCGCAAACTGTCAAGTGCTATATAAAAAGTTATTATAATAATATACAGACATCTTAAATTTATATTATCTACCATGAAATTCATAGGCACCAAAGTTTTGGGGTTTTTTTGTTTTTCGTTTTTTTTAAACTAAGTGATTCTTAGTATCCTCTGTTCCTTTTCCTGGAAGTTCTACACTCTCTCTACAGAAGCAGAAAGCAGACAAAGAGAATCAAGGGTCTGATTTTTAATTTGTTTTGTGGGCTTCAGTAGCTAAAAACTTCATTAGCTAGTGGACAATCAACTTGTGATGAGCCTCTCTAGACTTA
>JAQQSU010012032.1:0-12021 GCA_028627135.1 Pseudochirops cupreus
CATCATTCAGAGTAGAGATAGTTTGTTGCAAGAAAGGAAAGGCCCCCAAATCAAAAGGATTTTTTTTCAGACTAACACAATACTCTAAAACAGCCTTAAATTGTTAATGACTCATTCATGACTGAAGATTGTGGTTTATGATCCTTTTTTACTTTTTTAAAATCTGTAATGGCTGACATGCGACAGTTGTTTATCACTTAAATTTTTCAGTAAGTTAATTACACTAGTAATAAATAATAATATTAATTTATATATAACTTCAAGTTTTACAATGTGTTTTATATTCATCATTTCATTTATCTTCAACCATCCTATGAGGCAGATCCAAGTATAATTACGTCCATTTTATAGATGAGGAAACTGAGGTAGTGAGAAATTAAGTCCATGATCACAAAGCTTGAGTTGTCAGAATGTTTCAACTCATATGTTCCTGACTATATTCGCTAGATCAAGGCTATTTATTGTTTACAAGACTGCAAACGTCATAATCTTAACTTATCTTTTCAAAGTTCTTACAAATTCTCTTTTCTTCACTGTATACAGGGAGTCCCAACATTCTTAGGGCAGCTCCATGCTTTAGTAGCTTGAAACTTCCCTAAGACTTTTGGAGTGCTTTGTAAAATAAAATTCATAGGAGGTCAGCAGCAAAGGTTCTACAATTCACATTGTGTTCTACATTTTACTGTTGAGGAAAACAACAGTCATTAGCAAAAGTAAATTGCAAAACAAGTGCCTACCTATTTTAGCCTTACTGGGCTTCAGTTTCCCCATGTTCAAAATGATAACGTTGGTCAGAGAATCTGTAAGGTGCCTTCTAACTTTTGCATTAGGTGTGCAATAAGATCTAAGCCAGCGGTTCTCAACCTGTGGGTTATGTTCAATTTGTAACAATGAAAATACATCCTGAATATCAGATAGATTCATAACAGTAGCAAAATTACAGTTATGAAGTAGCAACAAAAATCATTTTATGGTTGAGGGCCACTACAACATGAGGAACTGTATTAAAGGGTCGCAGCATTAGGAAGGTTGAGAACCACTGATAAGCAATAGCATAAAACAGAATGCTCATTCAAAGAAACATGCATGTATACCAAATCTCTCAAAAATGTTTTCTTTTTTCCTAACTCCATACTTTTTTTTTTCCAGTTCTATACAATTTAGAACTTTATCATATGATATCACGTAGCACCTGAGGGCATGCCACCCAACTGGTAGGGCCAGGTCTACAGAGATGACTACCTCTAGGTTCAGCTACTCTATGGAATCACAGACACTAAAATCACAGACCACTAGCCCCCATTGATTTGTTTATTTTTAAATATCAACCAAAGAATACAAATTGGTTCAAAGCAAAGGCATTTAATGAAATGACGTTATATGAAAATGCGATTCCAACATTTCCCTCAAAAACCTGAGACACACTGTCCAAAAAGTATATGCCACCAGTAGAAAGAGTAAGTACATATAATGAATGGATGGGAAATGACATCCAGGGTGTCCCAAAAGACTAAGTGCGATTTTAAGCTAAGGAGCTTACATAGGGAACATTTCTGTCTTATGTACATGCGTAGAGAATACATATGGCCAAAATCCAGATGAAAAGGAGCAACTCACACACTTCCAATGTTAAAAGCTGAAGATACCTACAACTGATGTCATCACACAGCCACTGGTCCTGCTCCTCACTTATCTCTCCGTTACACAATACCTCACTGGATAAATAATGCTCTACTGGAAACTGCTCTGCCAGATGCATACAAGATGATGCTAGGTACAACTCTGACATATGTCAGAGTTCTTACAGGATCATAGATCTGGAGCTGAAAGAGACTTCAGAAGCCATTTAATTCAATACCCTCATTTTACAGATGAGGAAACTGAGGCCTAAAGAAATTAAGTTACTTGTCCCAAAGCCAGTTTCAGAAATAAGATCTGAACCCAGATCCTCCAGAGTGTGATCTTTCCTTTTATTTTTTAATTTAATGTTATTTTTTCAATTAACAAAAATTTATTTCTTCCTCCCATTTTCTCCCCTATATTTAAAAAACAAAACAAAACAACAACAACAACAAATCCTTGCAACAAGTATGCATAGCTAAGCAAAATCCACGTTGGCTATTTCCAAAAATATATGTCTCACTCTGCATCTTGATTCCAGCACTTTCCTGTTAGGAGATGAATAGCATGGCAAGAAGAAAGCATTCTTTTTTGTTCAAAAGCCAAAGCGTTTTTTAACAGTTGTTAGAAAAGCAGTCACCCTAGACTCTTGCCTTTTGGTCCTTTAAGGAATGATCTGTCATCTTCCCTTCAGACTCTTGTCTATAAGGAAGGCTTCTCATCTGAAGTTCTAAGGACCCAAATAATTTAAAGCAGAGTAAGCCCTCTTCCTCCCCCAGCTCAGTAGCTAGTACTCTGACTAGTCTGTTTTTTTGTTTTGTTTTCCTTTTGACTAAACTTCCTGCTCACTGGCCAGGGGAGACCCCTCTTTCTCTCTCTCTCTCTCTCTCTCTCTCTCTCTGACTCTCTGTCTCTCTCTCTCTTTTTCTGTACATATAGTTCATGATAAGATTTTCTTGATTTTAATCTCTAAAGTCTAGTAAGAGATAAGAAACTATCAAACAATACTGGGGTTTGAGTCCTCTAGTTTTTTCAACTCTAGTTTTCTCGGCTTTCCAATGTAGACAAAAGGGAGGAGAAATGGCACAGAGCTAACTAAACTCAGTGGGGCAAGGTCGTTGTCTCTTCAACTCACCTAGCCACATTCATTGCCTTTACCATGGAGATATGCAAGCAAAAATGGAAAAGGCTTTGAGCTTATCCTTATAGCATGTTTCCAAAGTATTTCATGTGTATATGCCTATTCTCCCCAGTTAGACTCTCAGTTCCTTCTGAGTACAGACTGTACCCTATAATTCTTTTTTTTTTTTAAATCACAGAACACTTAACATTGTGCTATGCATATTTGAGGGGGAGAAAGGATCAGCCTATGATGTCACTGGTGTAGAAACTCCCAGTGAAAAAATTTGACCTACCGATGCACTGCCAAGTTAAGCAATATAATCTCTTTTTTTTAAGACTTCAAATATTTATTGAAAAATTTAAATTCATAACAAAAAATGTGTGTATACATATATACACATATCATATGTAGGTTTCAAAAAAAGGTCTTAGGTTTACTACCTTAAAAAATGTCAATAGACCAAACTACTAGCCTATTAACCAATAGTGGGAACTTGCACCACCATTATAGATTGCAACCTGTTTAGAATACTCTGGATAAATTTAAAGAGAGTTGTCTGAGGCTCAGAGAGGTTAACAGACTTAACTGTGAGTCACAATTTGAATCCAAGTTCCCCTGTCTGCAAAGCCAGTATTCTGTCTAATAGGATACAATGTCTTTTTGACTTCCATTTAAGGCTAGATAAAGAACTTAAGATACTTCTAGGTTGCTAAGACCAGACTGATTTGCCACAGTACATAAATAATATCAAATCAGTCCTAACAAGCTTATATTGAGATTCTACCAAATTTCAATTCTTCACAAACTAAACTTTTAAATATGTATTAAAATCTATTTTACTGATTCTCACTTAGTATACAATTTGATTTTGTGAAAGAAATAAAATAAGCAATATAATCTTACAGAGTTGCTCATAGCATGTGACTAGGGCAAGACTTGAAGTTAGGTAGGTAGCCCTCAATCCACTATGTCATTCATTCTTTTTCATCTCTTAGGTGCAGATTGGGTAGACAAATGTCAAGTATTCCATACTTTACCACTTTGTTCTGTTTCTTAGACTTTCAAGCTCCTAAAAGTTTTTCAACCTGTAAATAAAAATTCAGCTAACTTTTAACAAAAACTTAGCCTGCCTTTCCTCAGAAGGATTGACTATATAAAACAATCTGCATCTTAATTTTAGTGTTTTTTTTTAATTTAAAGTTAGTACCCAGTAACAAGTTGTTTTACTTTTAAAAGTGATGGTATAGGCTATAATGAGCCAAAAACTAGAAAAATTAGAAGAGTTAAGCGTAAATATTTATTATCAAGTAACATTCTCTTAGTTCTACAACTTATATTCAACCTTATATAAACTGGGGTCCTTTAACTGAAATTTAAATAGATCTTGTATCAAGCAAGATTGTAGTAGACCAGACTTACATGCTTCCCCCTCTTCTATGAGGCAGATATGCAGAAAGAGTATAATCTTGGATGGATGCTTTCACTGGATCTATGAATGACTAAATAAAGTTTCAGGGTAGTCAATCTGCAAGCCTTGTTTGGGACTCCCTGTTTTGTTTGTGCCTCCGGATGTGGTCCTAGGATTAAGTCTTAATGAATAATCAGCCTTGGGTTAGGGTAAGGAGTGGTCAGGACTAAAGAAGGGTCCTAGCATTTCAATTACCTCAGAGTCTCTGCTATAAGGTATATAAACCCTGTGATTTTCTTGTATGTTGGGTCTATATGAAATGGCTCTGTAATAAACAGACTATTGAATACATCCTCGTCTCTCTCCTTTATTCAGCTGGTTGCTGGGCCATATACCGTGCTGGTCGCAGCCAAGATTTCACACAATTTTAGACATAAGCTCCAAATGAAGAAATTTCTATCTTTATGATGGACAAGAAAGGACTAGAAGTGGACCCTGTTGCAGATGACAGGTTAAGATCGTTTTAAATCAAAAATCCTGATAGTGAATTAAAGAAAACAAAACAAAGAAAGCTACCAAAAACTGAAGCTTCTATCTTGAGGATATTCAAAGAAAATTAAAATGGAACAATTAAGGTTACTAAGGAAATACCATTTTCAAAGAAAACTAAGGAAATGGTTAAGTCTTACCCCCTATAAAGCATTTATTTTACCTTAAAGTTTTTAAATGACTTGGTATGCAATTATTTGCCTAATGTTAATGAAACAAGTCCAAGGAACAGAATGATGACAACCAAACCCAATTCCTATTCAACCAGCCAAAAGATAAATGATCACAAAACAATTTCCTACACAAATTTAGACAAATCTTTTCTCTACCTACAATCACATATGACTTCAATTCATGAAATTTCATAAAAGTGAAAAAAATTACTAGTCATTACAACATATTGAATCAATAGGGTTAGCTTTAAATTCTGGATCTATACAGTGATCTATAGCTTGAGTCTCCGAGCCACAAATCAAGATTCTCAATTTGAAATTCTACTTGATTTCTTCAAAAATAGTACTAAAACAGTTCTGTGAACTTAAAAAAAAAAGTTAACAACACAGATTTTGTATTTGCATGGTAAAAGGCAGGGAAGAAATTCTAGTTAGTTCTTCATATTTGGCTCAAAAAATGTATTAACAAATATGCTTAAGCATATCTTCATGAATACTCTTAAAAGATGGTCATGTCCTTTTTTCAGTGTTTATGATAAATACAAAAAAGATTACTATGAAGATAACTGAAGCTCATGCACTAACATCTGCTGCAGAATATTAAAGAAATTCTACAAAGACATTAATAAGATTCTCTAAAACAAGCCAACATATGCCATGATAGTTGGTAGCTACAAAAAAAAAAAAAGAGGGAAGAGAAAATGACAAAAATGTGGTTCCAATTTCAGAAATAAAAAGATTAGGGCTTGAAGTCTATTTAGAAGCCCCATTCCTACATAACATTTATACTTTCCCCCAGAAGATGCAGGATGTGGTTAGAATCAAATGACATCATAAAAATTGAAAGGGTTGTATCTTAATCATCAGAAAATGACTGGTGTGTGAGTCATATGAAAATTATCTGCTAGAGTTCAATGAGAACATAACCAATGAGGGCAATGGTTAAATTCAGCATGAAGACATAATAATAAAGGCTAAATAATTGTGACAGAGGCCACTACAATATCAACCAGCTGTAGATACAAAAAAAAAACAAAACAAAACAGCAAACAGGAAAATATATGATTAAAAAACAAAGTAGAGAAATGATACAAGGCAAATACAAAAATGGAAACTAAAAATAAAAGAAGAAATCTATACAATAATGGGTTTGTGTGTTACCCTCTCAGGCAAAGACCTTACAGTCCCCTTAAGAGATTTCAGACAAATATTAAGGTAAATTTCATAGGATCATAGCTGTAGAGTTGAAAGGGACTAAACTGTAGCCATCTAGTCCAATAATCCCCTCATTTCACCAATGAGGAATAAAGGCTTATTCGAAATTAATTCAAAATGGATTCAATATATTAATTTTTTTTTAATCCAAGTCAAGAAGAATTCTGCATAAACTGACCAGGAACCCAGAGCAGCAGCAACAGAGAAGTAGGACCCCAGGGGGAAGAGAACTGCCAAGAAAAGCCATTATGCAACAAGGTAAAAAGTCCTAATGTATTAGGAGCAAACACCAGCCTAGGCCCTCGAAGAACTCCTCTCTGGGTACAAGCTTTTGAGCAGCTGGACCATAGAAGTCTTACCTTGGAGTCTCAGCTGTCAGCGTTACATTTTTTTCTTCCACCTCCTTGGTAATGAACAATTCTGCCATATTTGAGGTTTTTGTTTTTTTATACCTATGACTGACGTACTCCTCTGCTTTACTTGTCCTTTTTGCTTTCTATGGGTATGATTCTTGGACCCAACCAGAGTGGTGCTAAGTAACTGAACTACCATAGATTACTGTAAGGGTGCCTAATAAAAAGTGATCCCTTCTCTGTTTCCTTTAAATAAAAATAAATAAAATTGACCTATGGTTTAAAAGCCTGACTACTGGTAACAGAAAACCCAAGGCCACTCTTAGAGGTATAGGAAATACCTAAGTTCCCAGGTTCCACTTGGCATTGAACCAAATTAGAGGTGCCAAAAACATGGAGGCCACCTTTGGCACTGGAGCTTTGTTGATAAAACAGAAGATAGAAGAACCAAATCTGTAAAATGAGAGCAATGAATTAGGTGGCCCTTTAGTTCCTTCCAGCTCAAGATCTGTGATCCTCCAGAGTGAATTAAAAGAGTCGATTTGCTTAAAAGGCCAATAACACTGATAAACAATTAGCAAAATTAAACACAAAGAAGAGTGAGGGAAATCAAATTACCAAAATCAAAATGAGGAACAATAATAAAAACAAAGAAATTTAGGAAAATTCTCAGTTATATGCCTGAGAGAATTAATCATACTTTTAAAGTGACTGTTAATAAAAAAGATGCTAGAGGAACAAATTTATAAAATAGAAAATGTGTGATAAATAAATCAACCTCAGAAGGGGAAATGAAACAGGGCATCTGAGTTATAAGATGAAAAAGACCATAATCAATTCACAAATTAAAATAAAAAATCAAAAGAACAAATTATCTTTAAACTAAATGAACTAATTTGAAAAACAGAGAAAGATGCTGTTTGTTAGCTAATACCTGACACAAGAAAATATATCAATTTGATCCTCAAAGCTGATAAAGAGAAAGAAGACTAATCATAGCAGACATTTCTTTTGTTATTGGACTCAAGATTTGATCAGTATAGGAAATTCTAGGTGGAAAAACATCCTTTACAAATGCAGACTGCCAAAGGTCTGATAATTTAGTCTTAGAGAGTTGCCTGGGATACAAAGATTAAATCATTTGTCCAGAGTCACATAAAAGCCTATACCAGAGGAGGCACATCAATCCAGATCTCCCAACCCCTTAGGCCAGGTCTCTACTAAACCACACTATCTTTTGACTGAAGCATCTTTAAAAGATTTAAATATATCTTCTTAAAAATTGTGTACACATTAAACCAAGCTGTCCTCCAAGGCTCTATCCTGATTTCTCAATTCTTCTTTCTACACTCTTTCTTCTTTTTTGGTATCTTTGCTGCACAGATTATCTTCTGACAGATGACTCCCATTCTATATGTCTAGCCTACATTTACAACTAGATATATGTCACAGAAATGTCAAACTCAACATATCCAAAACAGAACTCATGATCTTTGCATGATATTTGCCCCTACTCCAGATTTCTCTGTTTTTTTGTTTTTGGCACTACTAACTATATCCTCCCAGTCACTCAAATTCACAACTTCAATCACACTTGACTTTTCATTCTTTCATCATCCCTCTGTGTCCAATCAGTCATTCAATTTTGTCAGTTTATCTTCAAACATTTCTCATATCTGTCCCTATCCATCTACTCACATAATTACCACCAAGAATTTAGTTCAATCTCACTAGCCTATAAGTATGCATCTTTTTAAAAACTGAGGCATTTGCTCTTCTCCAATCCCTCTATACTTCTCCCATTTTCTCCCATTTTTCAAATGATCAAGTGGTTCAGTGATCACACTACCAGTTCTTTCAGGACCTCCATCCAGGGATAGTGACTTGAAGGAGAGAAGCTTCTATCCCTTTTGTTCTGTCCTTTCCAGGTGAAGAATCAATCTTCTTGGCAGAGAAATCAGATGCAAAATATGATTTAAAAAAACAACCTTTTTCTCCTTTAACCTTAAGCACCCCATTCAGTTCAAGCTGTTGTCCTATTTTGGAGCTTCTTCCACCACCTCCCCACTACAATATAACTTAAAAAAAAAGAAAGAAAGAAAGAAACTGTTGTTCTCATTCATTATTACCAGCTTTTGTTTATTATTAGCTTTAGTAGTCTTGTTATTTTTGTACTTTGCATTCATCCTCTTACATTTTCTACATGCACATTAAACATATTTTCACATTAGTCACATTGTAAAGAAGAATTAGAACCAATAGAAGGAATCACAAGAAAGAAGAAACAAAATGAAACAAAACAAGGAGTGCAAATAGTCTGCTTCTATCTGCATTCAGACTCCATGGTTCTTTCTTTGGATATGGATGCATTTTCCATCCTGAGTCTTTTTGGAGTTGTCTTAGATCACTGCATTGCTGAGAAGAGTTAAGTCTATCACAGTAAGTCATCACACAATATTGCTGTTACCATTGGACATGTTTTTTAAAGCTAAATTCATCAATGAATCCCTTGTATATTCAGACTGGTCTCCCAAAGTGGATCACGTTACCTTGGAAAGCTGTGTGTTCCCCATCAACGGAGGTCTTCAAGGAAAGGTTGGAGGATCATATGTCAGGCACTGCATCAGTGATTTCGGATAAGTTAGACTACATGGCTAAAGTCCCTTCTAATTCTGAGATTATGTGATTCTGTATACATTCTTTATATAACATATGCCACACTTTTGTAGCCCTTAATTTCCACATATGTTTGGATAATAGGAATATTTCATTTTTTTTAATCTCCCCAGCTCTACTGTATACTCCCTAAGGAAAAGAATGGGAATATGCACAGTTTTCTATTCTTCATAATGCCTGGCATACTTCTGAGCATAGGAAATTAGTCTTTAGTCCTTTCATTACTCCTACTCTACAGAAGGCAGCCTATTGACAAGTCAGAGTAAAAGAAGATTTTACATCTGGACAGAACCTTAAAGAGGGCCATATCCAAATACATACATCCATTTATTCTCTCTCTCATACACACACACACACACACACACACACACACACACACACACACTTTGAAAATGTATCAGTTCTTCCTCCCTCTGGTCCTACTATGCTATTAACCTCGTAAAACATTTTGCAAAAGAGGTATGCATTATCAAAATTTGAGTTGAATATCACTAAAATATAATATCTCTCTTGTTTTGATTTAGCTGAAGTCACTTTCACAATTAGAAGGTAATTATCTTGTATTCCTGTTTCAATCCTCCTTTGTTGAAGGTGTGTCAGGACACATGTAGTAGCTTAAGGAGGATATATAGACTATAAACTGGTTGCTAAAGGAACATGCCTACCACATTTTAGATACAGAATCAATCAACTGAATAAGATATAAAGCAACTACTATTTGCCAGACACCATGCTTTAACTGGGGATATAAACACAAAGAATAAAACAATCTTCATTCTCAAGGAGCTTACATTCTAAATAAAAAGACTTCAAACACAAATAAGTAAAACTTTAAAAAAGAAAAGAAAAGAAATACACATAAAAGGTAGTTGGGTGGGGGCAAGAGCAGTTGGATAGATTAGGAAAGGATCAGGAAAGATCCTGAAGAAAGGGATTCTATCATGTAGAGGTAAGGAGGAAGTACATTCCAGGCATGAGGGAACAACCAGTGCAAAGACACAGAGATGATGACTTGCTACATGAGGAACAGAGAGAAGGCAGTGTGTAAGCAGTATTGAGGAGGAGTAATGTCCAACGAGGCTGGAAAGATAGGTTGGGGTCACGTTGTATAAGAGCTTTCAAAGGTAACTCAAGACATTCCTATTTTATTTTAGAGCCAATAGAGAATGACTAGAGTGTATTGAGTAGGGGAGTGAAACAGTTAGATACACACTTAAGGAAAGAGCCCCCTAGCTACAGGGTGGATGTTGGACTGGAGTGGGAAGAGTGTTGAGAGTTAAGCAAGTAAGTTAATTAAGATATTGTTTTAATAATCTATGCAAGAGGAGATGAGGACATAAACCAAGGTGGTAGCTGGGTGAGTAAAGATAAGGGGTCAGGGAGGAGCCAAGATGGAGGCATAGAAGCAGGAAAACTTCATGGCTCCCCCCTTAACCACCTCAAATACCTATAAAATATGACTCTAAACAAATTTTAGAGCTACAGAACCCACAAAGTTAAAGAGAGAAACAAATCTCCTGGCAGGCAGACAGAAAGGGTTCATTCCAGTGTGCTGGGAGCCAAGCCCAGCCCCACATGAACCTGTGCTTTTAGGCCCAGGGCGGCCCGACCAGCAGCAGCTAGCATGGACTTAGGGAGAGTAGATCACCAGCAGCTGTGGCCATTTCCAGAATTATCAACCCATAAATGCCAAAGACAAAGTAAAAGGTCAGTGTGGTCTTTGTGGGAACATACGGCCTGAGAACACAGCCCAGCCACTGGCTCCAGGGCAAGAAGGCAAGAAGCTGTGGAGGTGCTACAGCTATGCAGCCACCTCCACGTGGCTGCTTCAGAGCTCCTGTCCCGCAGATTGTAGGGGGATCAGGCGACCATTCAGAGGGTGATCGCTCCTGCTTTGACCTGCTTGGATTTGGATTCTTGTCTTGGGTGGAGGTCCTAGGGTGTGTGACCAGTGAGGCAGTGTCTGAGGGTTGTAGAGACGGCACCCAACTAATAGCTCTGGCAGCTGTGAAACCCCAGCAATTTGGGACAAAGGTCTCCCCTCTGGAAGCAGAGCTCTACTGTTGCAAAGAGCTCAAAAGTCAAGTAATTGAGTGGCAACATGAGCAAGCAAAGGAAGCAAAGCAAACATGGCAAACAAACCTTAGATTCCTTTTTTGGGGATAAAAAGGATCAAAGCATGGAACAGGAAGAAGACAACACAGTCAGAATTCCTTCATCAAAAGCTTCCAAGAAAAATAGTAACTGGTTACAGGCCATGGAGGAGCTTGAGAAGGATTTTGAAAACCAAATAAGATAAATGGAGGGAAAATTGGGAAGAGAAATGAGAATGATGCAAGAAAATCATGAAAAGAAAGTCAACAACCTGACTGAAGAATACAACACCTTAAAAAATAGACTAACTCAAATGGCAAAAGAGGCCCAAAAAAGCAAATGAGGAGAAGAATGCTTTAAAAAGCTGAATTTGCCAGATGGAAAAAGAAATCTCAAAAGTTCAGTGAAGAGAATAATTCCTTCAGAATTAGACTGGAGCAAATGGAAGCAAATGACTTTGTGAGAAATCAAGATACTATTAAACAGATCCAAACAAATGGAAAAATAGAAGGCAATGTGAAATATTTCATTGTAAAAACTACTGACCAGGAGACACAGGTTTGAAATTATTGGACTACCTGAAAGCCATGACCAAAAAAAGAATCTAGAAAGCATCCTTCAAAAAATTCTCAAGGAAAATTGCCCAGATATTTTAGAACCTGAGAGAAAAATAGAACTTGAAAGAATTCACTGATCTCCTCTTTAAAAAGATCCCCAAAAGAAAACTCCTAGGAATATTATAGTCATGTTCTGGAGTTCCCAGATCAAGGAGAAGATGTTACATGCATCTGAGAAGAAACAATTTGAATA
>JAQQSU010012034.1:0-12020 GCA_028627135.1 Pseudochirops cupreus
TCTGAAGGAATTATTCTCTTCAGAAAGCTTTTGAGATTCTTTTTCCATCTGGCAAATTCAACTTTTTAAGGTATTCTTCTCCTCATTGGATTCTTGGGCCTCTTTTGTCATTTGAGTTAATCTATTTTTTAAGGTGTTATTTTCTTCAGTCAGGTTGTTGACTCTCTTTTCATGATTTTCTTGTATCATTCTCATTTCTCCTCCCAATTTTTCCTCCACTTCTCTTATTTGGTTTTCAAAATCCTTCTTAAGCTCCTCTATGGCTTGTTACCGGCCAACTTTTTTCTTGGAAGCTTTTGGTGAGGGAGTTCTAACTGTGTTGTCTTCCTCCTGTTCCTTGCTTTGATCCTTTTTGTCCCCAAAAAAGGAATCTAAAGTTGCATTGCTAGGTTTGCTTTGATTCCTTTGCCTGCTCATGTTGCCACTCAATTACTTGACTTTTGGGCTCAGTAGAACTCTACTTCCAGAGGAGAAAGCTCTGTCCCAAGTAGCTGGGGTTTTCACAGCTGCTGGGGCTATTAGGAGGCCACTGGAGTCCCCACTAGCTTTGGCTCACTGAAAACACAACCCCGACCACCACCCCAGACCCCTGTGCCAGTCAAGGCAGCTCAAGGCAAGAGCTGTTAGCCTCTGAATGATTGCTTGTGCAGGCTGGGAGCTTCTGAAGCAGCCATGTGGAAGCAGCTGCAGGGCTGCCACTTCTGTTGCTTCCTTGCCCTGGAGGCAGTTCCGCCAGACCCGCTTTTCTCCCCCAAATTTAGCAGAGTTCTACTGACCTTTCACTTAGTCCTTGTTTATTATGGGTTGATAGTTCTGGCAATCACCACAGCTGCTGCTGATCCACTCTCCTGAAGGCTCCAGCTGTGGCTTGTCCTTGTCACCCCGGGGCCAAGCAGTGGTTTTAGGCCAGGCTGGTTTCAGCCCCCACTGTGCTGCAATGAGCCCTTCCTGTCCCACCTGCCTAGCTGTCTTCAGCAGGAAATGTGTTTTTCTGTAATTCTGTGAGTTCTGGAGCCCTAAAATTTGTTTAGTCATATTTTGGGGTTATTTTAGGTGGTTGTGGGGGAGCTGCAGAAATTTCTTGCTTCTCCGCCACCATCTTGGCTCCTCTGCCTCCATTTTTGCATATTATCAAAAAACCCCAGCAGGAAAAGATAGAGAAATTCTATTTAAAATATCTTCAGACTGTATAAAATGCTTGGTAGTCTGTCTGCCAAGACATAAATAGGATCTATATGAAAACAATTCCAAAGCACTCTTCATACAATTAAAGACAGATCTAAACAACTGGAGAAATAGTAATTGCTCGTTGGTAAGCCAAATCAATATAATGACAATACTACCTAAATTAATCTACTTATTAGATATCATGCAATCAGACTGTGTAAGAATTACTTTATAGAACTGGAAAAATAAAAACAAAATTTATTTGGAGGAATAAAAGGCAAAGAATAGCTAGGGAATCAATGAAAAAAATTGAAGGAAGGGAGACTAGATCTCAGAATATACCACAAAATGTTAATCATCAAAACAGTCTGGTACGAGATATAAAATAGTATGATTGATCAGTGGAGTAGATTAGATGCACAATATATAGAAGTAAATAAATACAGTAAGTTTGTGTTTGTTAAACCCAGAGATCCTAGCTATTGGGGCAGAAAGTAGGGAAAGATCAATTTCACACACAGTACATCCCAAGACAAACTCCAAATAGGTATAAGATTTATATGTAAAATGTGACATAAGAAAAATTATTGGTGCATGGAAAAACTAACATGTCATATCTATGGAGAGGGGAGGATTTCATGACTAAACAAGTGATAGATTCACAGGAAGATAAATTCAATACTTTTAATTTCGTAAAATTAAGAAGTTTTTGCAAAACAAAACCAACTAATGCAGCTAAAGTTAGAAGAGAAGCAAACTTGGCAGGGGAGTCAAGTGTTTGCATCCAATTTCTCTATTAAATCTCATTTCTAAGATGCAGCATTTAGCACAGTGCCTAACATAAAGTTTGTTCTTAATAAGTTTTTATTGTATTATATTGTATATATGGTGAACTGAGTCAAATTTAGAAGGATAAGAGTCATTTCTCAGTTGATAAAGAGGTCATTTTCAGAGGAAGAAGTCTTAGCTGTGATAGCCATATGAAAGAATGCTCTAAATTACTAATAATTAGAGGAATTAGAATTTATATAAGTCTGAGGTACTACCTCGCACTTATCAGATTGACTGAGATGACCAAAGAAAGGAAAATGACACCTGCTGGAGATGTTGGAAAAGTTACACCATTTTCGAAAGTAATTTGGAACTCCATCCAAAAAGCTATTAAGCTGTGCTTACTTTTTGACCCGTCAAATACCACAAATGTGCCTGTACTCCAAAAAGATCAAAGAAAAAAAAGGATCCATGTGTCTAGAAAAGTATAGTAGTTCTTTTTGTAGGAGCAATGAGTTGGAAAGTGAGGGGATGCCCATCAGTTGATCAATGCCTAAAAATGTTATGGCATATGAATGTTATGTATACTGTGTAAAGATGTGGTGAGCTGATGCAAAGTAAAATGGAGATAATCAGGATGACAATTTATACAGTCATAGCAGTATTGTAACAGTGATCAATTGTGAAAGATTTAGCAGCTCTAATCAACATGGTGACCCATTATAATTCCAAAGCACTCATGATGGAAAATCTTTGCAATTCCAAATAGAGAGCTGATTATCTAAGTGTAGATTGAAGCATATTTTCTTCTCTTTCTTTTTGTTTTTTGTTTTGCTTTGAATAAGTATACATTGCAATGCTGGGTTTTTTTGCATCCTCAATAAGTGGGGAAGGGGGACGGAAGAGAGAAAATTTGGAAATCAGAATAAAATAATTGAATTATTTCAGTCACAAAATGGTTGTACTCCACCAGCAGTGTGCTTAGCATGCCTATCTTTGCACAGTCCATCCAATGCTTAATATTTCTGTCGTTTTTCATCACTTCCAAATAATAACAAAATTCATTCAGAAAAACAAATTATCTAAAATATCAAGGGAAATAATGAAAAAAAATGGAATGAAAGAGGCAATAGCACTTCCAGATCTTAAACTGTATGATAAAGCAGCATTAATATAAAAAAAAAAAACTTGTGGTGCTGGTTAAAAAACAGAAGTAATACAATCAAACAGAGTAGACAAAGAATAATTAGAGATAATTAAACTCAATCCTGTGTTTGTGAAACCTGAAAAGAAAAATTACTTTGGTAAAAAGTCCTTATTTGATAAGAACTCCTGGGAAACATAGAAAACAATTTGGAACAAATTAGACTTGGAAAAGTATCTTGCACATATTTTATAGTAAATTCAAAATAGATTTGTGACCTGAATATTAAAAATTATATACTATTTAACCAATAAAAGAAGCAAATTATGTACCATGTATTAACACAAACAAGGATAGAGGCAATTTCAAAAGATGAAACAGAGGATTTTGATTTAATGAAATGGAAAAGCATCTGCATAAATTAAATTAATGCCTCTACAATAGAAGGCAAGCTGTGAAATAGGAAAAGATCTTTGCACAAAATTTCTCATGTGTATAAGTTAATATAAAGTTATTATGGTTTTTGCTGAAAAATGTTTATTCATGGAGTGCATGATGAAAAAAGTTTAGAAACTACTGTGGATAGCCATAAGCAGAGAGTATTACTTAGTCTGATTGTTGGCATCTAGTTGTATACTTGGTTTGCTTCTTACTTGGGTTAGGAAGAAAAAGGTTATGAAAATGAATGGAATGTGAAATAATATTGCTGGACAGAGAGAACAGTGTTTTCTAAATGCATGTGTTAAACCACGTCAGACATTGAATAATACCCTTTGTCTTGTTCACCCTTGTCTTGTGACTCCTTGCTGTTACATAATTTCTAAGTCCAAAATGGGATATTGTTTAGCATCAGTTATAGTTGGTGGTTATGAATAGCTGGAGAAATTGTAAATAGCTTAAATTATTTCTTGAAACTATAGTATCAATTTCCGAGTTTTAGTCTCTTAAACAAGTTATCTGCCATAAAACAGACTTCTTTCAAAATCAGTGCTGTAACTGTGAATTGACTGAGCAAGGAGCTCCCTCTGCATTGTGATAGGTGGTCTTAGTTTTAGAACTTGATAATGAGCCTTCATTCCAAAACCTCCAGTTTCAGGAAATAACATATTTTTTATACCAAGCAGCCAAAAGTAAATTGTCAAGTTATGATAAACATTTTAAAAGGTAATTCTTATATTTTTCCACTATCCATTTTTAGTAAAGATAAGATCTTTTAAAATATTAGACTTTGAAACCCTTTGTTAATATAAATGGTATCTCTGTAGAAGGGAAGATTTTACATTTACTTCAAAGTAGTGGTTAGACTAATAGGAAGAAATCGATAAAAAATTAGGTTAAATTATAAAATATATACTAATTTATTTAGGTGACAGTTTAACAGAGTTAAGCTGAAACTGATAAAGGAAATTAATTAGAATAATTAATCTGCCTAATAACCCAAGAAAACAAATGAATTTCAAGTACTTAGGAATTTCTATTCAGTACAATGGGCATGCTTAATATTTTCCAGGCAGCAACTTGGATTTAGTACTGCTTTAACAAAAGCCTCTAGAGTGTGTCATATTTTTTGACCATTTGGGGAAGAAGTCTGTAGTGTATGAGTATTTTAGTTATTCTACATATAAGGAGTTGTACCAGATTATTTGTTTGCTTGGTCCTGTTAGGTTGATAGTTATTTTGTAACTTGACGCCTTAAATTCTCCCCCTCCCCATTTCTGTGCTATATCTAGCTAGTTATATTAAGAAAGTATTTACTTGATAAAAAAAATTATTGTTACATGTAACCTGGAAATAAGATATACAGGCAATAGGGTATAGAAATCCATCTTGCCTGACAAGAAAGTAGGGGGAAAGGGATAAGGAGGGAAATGGGGGGGATATAAGAGAGGGCAGACTGGGGGAAGGGCTATTCAGTATGCTTGCCATCTTGGGGTGGAGTGTAGGGGGGAGATGGGGAGAAAATTTATAACTCAAAATCTTGTGGAAATGAATATTGAAAACTAAAAATAAATAAAATTTTAAAAAAGGAAAGTTTTTACTTTAGGGTGTGTGTGCTTTGTTTTGTTTTGTAGAAAGCTATGCATTTGTTTTTAAAGGGGAAATCATTCATTTGTATGCAGGAAATCATCTCTGCAACTGTATTTTAATCTCCCCATCTTTTTCTCCCAATGTATTATTTTGAGGTGGAAAAAAGTCATATAGTATTATCAGAAAAGTGTCATTGTAGCTCTTCCAAGAATCAGCAACATAAGTAAAATTTAGATTCTCTAATTGTGCTCTTTAAAAAAAAAATACAATTTGGCTGGGGTCAAACACTCCAAGAAAGACATTTCTTTGCTCTTTTTTTATGTACATCCTGTAAGCAGCCGTGTCTCTGTGGGTTTTTTTTAACCCTCTGTATATTTATGCACAACATCCTGCTGTTGGTTTCTGATCTTTGATCTTGTCTAGAAACGAGCAAATTTTCTTCTTTTGTCCCCTACAATGAGAAATGAGTTGTAGTAGAGAGTTTGTAAAATTGGATAGTATCCTATTGTGACATAAACAGTAACAATAGATTAGGGAATCAAGTCAGTTTATGTAACTTGAAGATCATGAAGATGTGGCAGTTGGCAACAGGGAATCAAATCAGAGGATGACTTTCAATTTTTTCTTTTAATGACCCAAACAAAAAAGTCTGTTCAAACAATAACCTTTAAAAAAGTTGGGTTGTTTTTTTTTTTATCTTTGTAGTCAGGAAATTTTAAGATAAGTATAGTTTTGAACATTATTAAGTTAGCACATGCTTATTTTGGAATATGGTAGGTTAAAACATTTTATCAGGGATAACATTCAGTTTGTGAGCATTGATTATTGCAGTCTAAGTCCAAACTATAAGGTGGAAAGTCTATCCGTTTCCCCCTAAGTAAATTTCAACAAGAGAAAAAGTAACAATACTAATATATCTCAGAGAATTTGTTTTACACCGTAGTAATTTGAAATAAAAATACTGACAATGGCACAATTTACTAGTAAGAAAATAAGGGCAGCTAGGTGGCACAGCCCTGGAGTCAAATGTGGCCTCAGACACTTAACACTTACTAGCAGAGTGAACCCCAATTGCCCTTCCCCCTCCAAAAAGCAAAAAAAAAAGTTATTCAAATTTCAGGGATTTAAAAAAAATAAACTATTTTTACCTTATGTAAATTGTTTTTCTTGCCTCTAACTTGTTCGTAGAATGATTAGTAATAATATTTTTATCAGTATGATGATTCTTTTCAAAGAAAATTTGGATTTGGGTGATTTGGATTTTAATGTTTCTGAATATCATTCAAGGAGTACTTAGAACTAGATGAAGAAATATTGTGTGCTTTTGAATTGTTTCTCTACTAACCTCAGTTTCCTGTTGACTTTTACATTTAGTGTATTTTCTGCATAGTGGATATTTTATCTAAAGAGTCGGATAAGCACTGTTTTGAAATTATGCAATTAAAATGGATAAGGGCAAATGAGTCCCTGAGGAAATACTTCATTATATTATTGTCATTTTTAGTTCATCTCTTTTTAAAAGTCTCATGTGAAAGCGTCATTATTGGGAACCAACCTTTAAAGATGAAAAGGATGAAGCATTCATTCTTTGTAGTGTGTCTACTACCTGACATTTTAAATACTTTTAATCTCTTTTCTATTCATAGATCGTAATGATAGATCTGTAACGTACCATAAAGTTCATCTAATGTCAGTCCTTCATTTTGTTTATGGGAGAAACTGAAAACAACATAACCCAATTCAAATATTTAACTAGGTGCTACAGATACAAAGACAAAATGAAAAACAATAAAGAAACTGACCCTTGCCTTCTGTAGGTTTCTTTTCTTTTGGACTCAGAGAGGGAAAGTAGTTGACTAAGGTTATACAACTGGTTGTTAAGAAAGCTAAGCTAGAGTTTAGTCAGCAAATTAGGCAAGAATTTATTAAATGCCTATTATGTGCCAGGCTCTGGTGATATAAAGTCAAAACAATACCAGGGAAGATGATATGACATATTTACAAATGTGTACAAAGTATACAAAACAGATACAAAATGATTTCGAGAAGAATTCACTAGTGGCTGCTGTGATTGTGAAAAGCTTGATGGACATAATGTGGGGAGCTTATGGCACGGGGTCGAGATGTTGGAATATCAGGAAGAAGTCCATCCAGGCTCTCCCCAAAAAATCCTAACTGAGAATTCCAAGAAAAAAGGTCACACTAGGTCCTATTTCTAGCCCTGGCCTGCATAGAAGATAGAGAGAAGTTTGTGGTCACTGATGGAGTCTGGTAAGGAGACAGGCCTGACAGCATGAAGTATTCCAGGACAGGAACTAAAAGAGGCCTGAGGATGTGTGCTTGGTCAAGTAGAGGTCCCAGAACAACACAGGGACCAAATCTTGTACAGATCTATTGTTCACTACCTAGTGGTCCAGGGTGGTCTGAGAATGGAACCAGGCCCTGGGATTGGCATTCCAGGGGAAGGAGCAGGTATGGGCTAGATCTAGGGTGTGCACTAAACAAGTTGAGAAGCAAACTGCAGTTGTGTGACTATGACCCTAAAAACAAGGAATAGTGGGAAAGTCTTAATTCCAACTTCTACCAAAATTTAGAACCTGCAGAAGATTAACCAGGGCAAGAAACCCAGACTAAAGGGGAGCCTGCAGTTCTGTCACTCCAAATTCGTTAAGCTTTTCCAGGTTGGATCAAAAAGGGGTTTAAAAGAATAGACAAAGGATAGCCTGTGATTGGGCTCTGAATGAGGAAGAGGAAAGAGGAGACGCAAGCAGAAGCAGATTGCATGAAAACTAGAGCACTGGAGCCGGACACACTCCTTCTGTTTCACCAGTTTCTTCTTTATATACCAGAGGCAGAGATCCAAGAATGAAGTAAAAGGAAACCCAGTTTCCTGAGAGGTGATGGGTTCAGGGTACAGAGTGAGACAGATATTTTGTTTTTCTTTTCTTTTTTTCCAGTGTTAGGGGTGCAGTGAGAGGAAGCGAAAATCACTGTTTTATTAATTGACAAAGTAAAATAAAAATTACATAAAAAGCGTAATGTAGCACTTCAGCTAAGCCTTGAAAGAAAGAAGGAATTCTGAGAGATGAAAGTAATGGCATTCCAGGCATAGGGGCCAGCCAGTCTAAAAGTATGAAGGGAAAGGAGAATAAACACATACATAGTGTCTGTACCAGGCCCTGTGCTAAGTGATTTACAAATACCCATTTGATACTTAAAATAACCCTACAAGATAAGTGATGCTATAATCCCCATTACAAGGTACAAAGGCAAGAGATGGAATATTGTATATGAAGAACAATAAGAAACACAATTTAGCTAAACTAAGAGTTCTTAACCTGGGGTCTACAGACCCCCTAAAGGATCTCTGGATAGATTTCAGTGAATTTGGATGGTGAGAAATTACATCTTTATTTCTACAAACCTGTAACTAAAATTTATAATTTCCTTTATTCATTTAAAAATATTATTATAGCCTTCTCTAGACTGCTTGAGAGAGCTGTGATTCTCTCTGCCCCCCCCAAAAGGTTAAGAACCCTTATGTTAGTCTAAAGTATCCATACAGAGGAGTTACTTTCAATAAGGCTGTAAAGATATGTTGCGCTCTAGTTTTGAAGGGCTTTAAATACCCAAAAGTTTATATTTTATCCTAAAAATAATTGGGAGCCACTGGAGTTTATGAAGTAGCAAGATGACACCCAACCTACGCTTTAAGGAAATCATTTGAACAGGTATAATTAAGATGATGGTTTGGAGGGTGTAGAGATTTAAGGCAGATAGACCAATTAGGCAGTTTTCCCAGTAGTTATGAGGGCTTGAACTAGATTGATACTTCTGTGAATGGAGAGAAGGGGCCATGTCAGAGCAATGCTGTAAAGGTAGAGGTGAAAAGATTTGGAAACTGATGGGCCAGAATGAGGGACAATGAGGATTTGACAATGACTCCAGAGTTGTAAATCTGGGTGAGTAGAAAGAAGGTTGGTGTCCACAGAAATAGGACAGTTTAGAGGAGATATTTGATTTTTTGTTTTTTCTTTTTGCACGGGGTAGGGGGAGTGGTAAAGATACTAAACTCTCTCCTTGACATTTTAGAATTCGAGAAAACATTCAGTTCCATTATGGGTTGTGAAACTGGAGTTCAAGAGCAAAACTGAAGCTAGATATATAGGTCTGGGATTCATCATCAGAAACATAATTAAATCCACGTGAGAAGATGAGAAAAGGGGAGAGAGAGAGGATGAGAATGAGAATGAAAATGAGAGAGAGAACAAGAGAATGAGAACAGAAAGAAGAGAAAAAGTCTCAGGATGGAGCCTTGCCTTATACCCTCAGGGGGACTGTTCCCAGACTAAAAATGAATATGGAGACAGGTAAAAGAACCAAAAGGCCAAAGACATAAAATCACAGAAAATAACCAGGAAAGTAGTGTGATGGGAAATAAAGTCAGATGCTGCAGATAAGTTTAAAAAAACAAGTATGGCGATTAAGAAAAGACCATCAGATACAATAATTTAGAGATTATTGGTGACTTTGGAAAGGTTTGTTCTTGCATAGTAATAAGTTCAGAAACCAGATTGTAGTGGAAAAAAGAGAGGAGAGGAAGTAAAGACAAGATATAGCCAGCTTTTTCTAGGACTTGAGCTAAAAGAGGCAGGAGGAATATAGGACAAAAGCTTCAAGAATTGGTGGTGTTTAGTGAGAGTCACTTATGGACAGGTGAGATATAAGCAAATTTGTAGGCAACAGTTAAAAGACTGAACATTAGTGGTGATAATAGTAGTGAAAATTTTCTCAAGAAGGCAGAGTTAGCTAGTGCTAGGTAGAACAACTGCAATCTTAGAATGGATTAATAGAAGTATCCTATCGAGAACAAGAGAAATAATAGTCCTGTTTCACCTCATACTTCACACAAAAAAAGAGAGAGAACAAGAGAATGAGAACAGAAAGAAGAGAAAAGGTCTCAGGATGGAGCCTTGCCTTATACCCACAGGGGTATAGTCATTTCTTACAGCACAATATTATTCCTTTATGTTTTATGCCATACTTTGTTTAGTCATTCCCTAACTTATGGGCATTCCTTTAATTTTTCTGTCTTTACATAGGTTAATAATGTTTTAGGGACAGTCACAAATGACTTCTCAGAGTGTCTGTACTACTTCATTGCTCTTTCAACAGTGCTTTGGTATGCCTGTTTTCCCATGGTCCTTCAGCATTTCATTGTTTTTTGGGTAATTTTTCCTGGTTTGAAGGGTGTAAGGTGGAACCTCAGAGTTGTTTTAGTTTGTATTTCTCTAATTAGGTATTTGGAGTAATTTTTTACATGACTCTAGATAGATTTCTTCCTTTGAGAACTGCTTGTTTATATACTTTCATCATTTATCTATTGGAGAATGGTTCTTATTCTTATAAATTTGATTCACTTACTTCTGTATCTTGAATATGAGGCCTTTATTAGAAAAACTTGCAAAGATTTTTTCCTTTTTCCTATTTTCTAATTTTTTACTCCATTAGCTTTGTTTGCAAAAAAAGTTAGTATTATTTAATAAAAAGTATTTATTTTATCTTCCGTGTTCCTCTCTATTCCTCATTTGATCATGAATTATTATCCATAGACCTGAAAGATACTTTCTTCCTTGATCCTCTAATTTATTTATTTTAAAATATATTTTATTTGTTTAAATCAGCCAAAATCTACTTTCTCACCCCTCCTACTCCTCAACACAATCAAGAACACAAGAAAAACTAAACCCGTTACAAATATGTATAGTCAGTCACAACAATCAAAATACATTGGCTATGTCAAAAAGAAATAAATGTCTCGTTATCAGTGGCTCCCTTGGGGTGTAACTCCAGTAATGGAGTCTCTGATTCAAAGGTTATAGACATTTTAGACACTTTATTTGTATAATTCCAAATATCTTTCCAAATGGCTATACCATTTCACAGCTCCACCAACAATGTATCAGAGTGCTTATCATAACATAACCCCTCCAACATTGACTATTGCCAGTTTTAATCATTTTTACCAATTTGCAGGGTGTGAGTTGAAACCTTAGGGTTGTTTTGACTTGTATTTCTTTTATTATTAATGATTTAGATCATTCTTTTAAGTGGTTGCAGATAGTTCACAATTCTTCCTTTGAGAACCATTAGTTCATATCCTTTAACCACTTATCTGTTGGAGAATGCTTAAATAATCTTATTTGTATTTATTAATTGTCTTTCATCCCTTAATGTTATTTTGATCTGCAGTCAAGACTCCATCAATTCTTTCTGTGGAGGTAGATAGCATATTTTTTCATGAGTCCTTTGGAATTATCTTGGATCATTGTACTAGTGAGAATGCTAAGTTATTCACAGTTGATCATCAAACAGTATTGCTGTTACTTTGTGAAATATTCTGTTCAATTCACTTTGCATCAATTCTTATAAGTCATTTTAGTTTTTTCTGAAATTTTGGTTTTTTTTCAACGTGGCTAAAATGGAAATAGGTGTTGCATAATTTTACACATAGTTCTCAGTGAGGGGGCTGAAGATAGGGAGAGAATTAACAATTTTATTTGTGTGTGAGTGTGTGTGTGTGTGTGTTTTCTTTCATTTTTAAAAAAACTTTTATTTATTTTAGTTTACATCATTCATTTCCACGAAATTTTGAGTTATAAATTTTCTCCCCATCTTTCCCCTACCCACCACCCCAAAATAGCCATCCCATTGTATAACCTCTCCCCCAATCTATTCTCTTCTATGTCCTCCCCCCTCACCCCTCTGACTTTCCAGTAGGGCAGGATGGCTCTCCCTACCACAGTGCCTGTGTATCTCAAGTTCCAGTTGGATGTAGTTAATAATGATAATAATAATAATAATTTTATATATATATATATATATATATATATATATATATATATATATA
>JAQQSU010012035.1:0-12020 GCA_028627135.1 Pseudochirops cupreus
TTGAATTTGGCTTAGGGAGGGAATGACATACACTCTAAAATGGGTATCTTGCCCTGTAGGAGAGTAGGGGAGAAGGGGATGAAAGGGGGCATGATGGAGGGGAGGGCAGGTTGGGGGGGAGGGTTGTTAGAACCACACACTTCTTTAAATGGACAGGGACAAAGTAGAGAACAGAACAAGGGGAGGGCAGGATAGAAAGGAGGGAAATATCATCAGTGTTACACAATATGGCCGTTGTGGAGATGTTCTGCATAACTACATATGTGCAGCCTGTATTGAATTGCTTGTCTTTCCAGTGGGGGTGGGTGACAAGGGAGGAAGGGAAAGAATCTAGAATTTAAAGTTCTAAAATCATGTTTATATATATATCTATATCTATATCTATATCTATCTATATATATATAATCATTATTATTATTATTTACATGCAACTGGGAAATAACATATACAGGCACTAGGATAGGGAGATCCATCTTGCTCTACCAGAAAGTCAGAGGGGTTATGAGGGAGGATATAGGAGAGAGCAGATTAGGGGAGGGGTTATACAGTGGAATCACTGTTTTGGAGAGGTGGGTAAGGGAAAGACAGGGAGAAACTTTGTAGCTCAAAATCTTGTGGAAATCAACAATGTAAACTAAAAATACACAAAAGTTAATTTAAAAAAACATATTAAACTAGAGAATATGTTGGCACCAAGTATAAAGGTAATAATGACAAAGCTAGGAGCTTACCTGTAATGATTTTTAATCCAAAGTTCCTTCTGCTACAGAGAAATATGATAACCATAGCTATAAAGTAAACATATTAGTCTAGCCCCAAGAAGGTAGGAAAGGTTGGATTTGGAGGAGACTTAAGACAGAGGTACAAGTTAAGAGAATATTCCAACAATCCAAATAAAATTTCCTGAACAAGTGCAATGACAGTAGAGATAGAGGCAATAGGCTCAATGTTAGAAATACTGTAGGGAAATTATAATAGGATTAAATGATGAACCCTAGTTAGGGAACAGTAAGAAATCAAAGATGTGTGTGAAGTTTCTAGTCTTAAAGGATCATGGTACCCTTAATCAAAACTTTTACAAAATCAAGAGGAGCACATTTTTAAGGAAGGATGAGTTTTGGAGACACTGAATTTGTAGTGTTCAGTAGATAACTATAAACGTTCTTTAGAACTGTGGGAGAGGCTAAGTTAGAGAAACTATTTGGGCATAAATCCAAATAGAGGTCATAATTGAATGCTTGAGATTGATGATGGAGCAAATAGGTTATATAGTGGGGAAAGGGTTAATCTTGGAGTTGAGAGTGCATGAGTTCAAATTTTGCCTCAAACCCTGCCAGATTGTGTGACCCAGGCTATAACTTAACAATTCAGTCTCAATTTCCTCATTTCTATATTGGGGATAACAGCACAAAATTCATATGGTTGCTATTATAATCAAGTCAGATGAAGTATATATATATATATATATAACAATGTATAATAAGACAAAGTGCTTTACATTGTTTAGTACTATTAATATTTTAAATTTTTATTTATTAAATATTCCCAATTAAATATATATATATATTTTAATTTTTACCATTCATTTTAAAAAATTGTGAGTTCCAAATACTTTCCCTCCCTTCCTACACCTGATCCATCCACTGAGAAGGCAAGAAATATGATACTAGTTACAGATGAGAAGTCATGAAAAATCCATCATAATCACATACCACAGTTTATTCATCTACTCCCCACTTGGTGGGCATTCCTTCAATTTCCAAATCTTTGCTAAAACAAAAAGAGCTGCCATGAATTGTTTTCATACAAATAGATCCTCTTTCCCTTTTCTTTGATCTATTTGGTTTACAGACCTGGTATTAGTATTGCTGGTCAAAGGGTGTGCACAGTTTTACCGTCTTTTGGATACAGTTCCACGTTGTTTTCCAGAATGGTTAAATCGGTTCACAACTCCACCAATAGTGCATTAGTGTATTTATTTTTCCATATCCCCTCTAGCATTTGTCCTTTTAACTACTATTAGTTTTGTTGAAGTTTCAAAGCAGAAATTTTTAGAATAAAGCAAAGGGTCTAGATTAGAAATCCTGGGAAACTTTTTGGCTGTTCATCTATTTCAGTCATGTCTGACTCTTCATGATGCTATTTGGGGTTTTCTTGGCAAAGATACTGGAGTGGGTTGCCATTTCCTTCTCCAGCTCATTTTAGAGATGAGGAACTGAAGCAAATAAGTTTAAGTGACTTGCCCAGGGTCACACAGTTAGTGTCTGAAGTCAGATTTTAATTCTGGAACAAGAACCCAGATCTGGTACACTATCCACTGCACCACCTAGCAGCCTAATAGTTTCACCTATTTTTTTTTTTTACCATGTGAGGAAATGATGAGAGTCATGTGGTCCTTAAAGTGATAGCGATCTTATACTATCTGAATTGTCTTGGGGAGATTAAGAAATAAGTAAGAAGACTATCTCCCTTTCTTTTTTTCCTATGAATAAACATCTCTGTTTGTCTGGAAACATCCTTAGGTTATTAATATGTCAAGAGTTAAAGAAGGAAATAAAAGGTATAAAGAAATCATTAATGGTTGTAGATGGAAAATATAGAAAATAATTCATTTTGTATTAAGCCCTCTGGCTAAGGATACAAAAAAAAATCAGAAGATAGTCTGGGCTCTCAGGTTGCTTGCAGCATAATTATACCTACAGTACTGGGAATCAGATTTATTGTAAAGTTCAACCGAAACAAAGCATGTAAAATGCATTGTAAACTCTAGAGTACTGCCATTTCCTAATATCTATTTCTTTCTTCTGTTACCACAAACACAAGAATATCAAACAGTGATAAATTATATTTTGTCTTCTATGTGTCTTCTTTTCTCCACAGTGTTGCTCTCTGGTACCCTACAAAGCAATGGCTTCATTAAATCACTCTACAGTAATCATGTTCATCTTAGAGGGATTAACTGACCAGCCAGAGCTCCAACTGCTCCTCTTTATCCTGTTCCTAGGCATCTACCTTGTCACTATTGTGGGAAACTTGGGCATGATGCTACTAATTGCTATTGGCCCTCAGTTACAATCACCAATGTACTTTTTCCTCAGCAACTTGTCTTTTGTGGATCTCTGCTACTCCTCTGCCATTACTCCCAAACTCCTGGAGAATTTCATAGGGGGCACAAACATCATATCCTACACTGAGTGTATGACACAACTTTTTTTCTTCTGTTTTTTCATTGTTTCTGAATGCTATATTGTGACAGCCATGGCCTATGACCGTTATGTTGCCATTTGTAGTCCCCTGCTCTATAATGTCATCATGTCTCCACGGGTATGCTCTTTTTTGGTGGCAGGGGTGTATACCATGGGTACCTTTACCACTCTGGTTCACGCAAGTTGCATGGCCAGATTGTCCTTTTGTGGTCCTAATGTCATTAAACATTATTTCTGTGACATCATCCCCCTTCTGAAGCTCTCCTGCTCTAGCACCTACCTCAATGAGCTTCTGTTGATGGTTATTGGTACATTTAATGTATTTTCAACCACTGCTGCCATCTTCATCTCTTATGCTTTCATCCTCACTAGCATCCTTCGCATCCAGTCTACTGAAGGGAGATCTAAAGCCTTTAGTACCTGCAGCTCCCACCTGGCAGCTGTTGCTATCTTTTATGGTACCATTATTTTCATGTATCTTAAGCCACCATCAAGCAATAGCATGATTCAGGAGAGGGTGGCCTCAGTATTTTATACCACAGTTATCCCCATGCTGAATCCCCTAATCTATAGCCTGAGGAATAAGGATGTCAAGGATGTACTAAAGAAAATCATGAGGGGTACGATATTTTCCAAGTCCATGTAGCACCAAGAAAAATTCAAAACAACAACAATCTTATTTTTCTTTCTACTTTGTCTGAAAAAGTAACCAATTTCCCCTGAAATGAAGATCAACCTTAGAAAACATTGTGAAATAGTCAAAGCCGTAACTTCAAACTTTTTAATTTTCATTTATTCATTTAACAAGTATTAGTTAAACACTAACTTCAAGAAATATACCTTGTTAGGTACTAGAAACATAAAGAAAAAAATAGAAACAATTGCTGACCTTAAAAGTTTAATTTCTCCTATGGAGTTCTAACATATACACCCTTTAAGTGTCCACTTCTTTTCTTTCCTTCTCACCCAAACATCCAAAAATCAGGTCAGTGTCCCTAAATTAGCCTAGTTTCCTAAAGTTTCCTTAACTATCCCATTCCCCTAGACCTGGTCTGCCATAATGTTTCCTTCAGCAAAACTTACCTTTTTAATATTCCACTGCCCCATGGTTTTGCTGCCAGTAAGTTATCCATCCTCCTCAAATTCTAATTTAAGGAGGCAGGGTTATAGAAATGAGACTGAAGGAACTTCAAGGGGTGCTATTCTCTAGTAAATTGTTGTAATGGTAATGGAATTTAGAGATCCCCCTGTATTGGCTTGGTTTGGGGGTTGAGTGTTAAAACCTAGAGCTTGTGAATCCCACTTGTGGGATGGACTTATTTACATGAAGAGAGAGGGCTGAACTGAGAGGAGCTGGTGCTATGGATTTAGAGAGAAGCCCAAGCAGAGAGAAGGCCCAAGCAATGGAGGCCATAAGGACTTTGGGGGAGCAGTATCATGGAGTCAGAGAGAGGAGAGAATCGCAGGGGGCCAGAGCTGCTGAGAGAAAGACTGCTGAGGGCCAGTTGGAACTGCCCAGGACTTTAGCATTAACATCTTTTAGGTACAACATAATCCTCACAAAATAGAGACATCACATTTGCAAGATACATAACATAACAACTCATTACCAGCAATCCAAAAAAATAAATGTCCAAATAGATTTCTCGTGTGTCAGGGGGGTGTCCTTCCCCCGACACTGCCCTTGCAGGCTTCCTCCTGGCACTTTCAGGTGTAAGGTCTAATGAGCCCAGTCCCAGTCTTAACACTGCTCCAGTCTCTGCTTCCAAGTCCTGAGGGGTAACTGGACAACAAAACCAACAGAGTGGGGTCCTTAGAGATCCATAGCACTTCACCCCACCCACCACAGACACAACTCCATCCTCCCCCTGGGTCCCAAACTGTGGGATGCAGCTAGAAAACATATTCAGAGCTCCTGACTTGCTGTGTAGTCCTTATCTTGTCCTGTGGCTGAATTCTGAATTTCTGGGTTCCTCATCCTCTCACAGGAAGCAGCTGCTCCTGCCTTCTGCCCCAATCCGAAAACAGGCAGCTCACCATTCCTGCTGTCACCTCAGGGAAGTCAGCATGCGGGCAGTTCTTCATTCCTGTTTCATGGCTCCACAGAGTCACAGTTTCCCACAACTGGGAAACAAACAATTATCCCAGCCCCCATACTTTCCTTTTAGTTCGCAGATCCTTTTCGTGACACCATTTTGTATCAGCAAGCACCCTAGCATACCCAGGGTGGCTGCTAGCACAGGTTCTTAGATCTGCTTTTCTAAAGGAAAGCAACTCAAAATGGGTTAACAATCTTACTTTAATCAATCAAACATATATCATTTACCTAGTTCAGGTGAAAAAGTAAGCACCCTGAACTTCAGAGAATACAAACAGAAGTTACAACAGAAAATAACACAATTCAGCAGATAGGGCTTCCAGCTGTCTGACCATTATATCCAAACCTAGTTAGTTACCAGAGAGAGAAGCACCAACATCTGGGTTTTCAAAGTTGGGGGGCTCAACAGCTGCCCAGGGTCTTGTCTGGCCAAATCACACAATTCTTCCCAAAGTGAGCCCCAAAGCAAACCGTCACATGAGGGTATGTATAGCCTTCTCCTGGATCAGAGAATGTCACAACTCTCTTGACCCACTGCCCAATCACAAAGTAATAAGGTGTGGGCATTCCTGAAAAACAAGCTTTTGGCCACAGGCTCCATGTGACCACATTAGGCGGCCTATTAGGGGGCAGAGTATATTTTCAAATCAGGGAAGGTTCTCAGAGTCACTTAAGCCTATCAAAGGGCCTAGGGGCAGGGAAGATCTTCAAATTCCCACAACAATTACACCACACCAACCATACTTTTCCTATTACCCATCACTGCTTTCTTTGATTTTAGATATTGAACTCTACAAGTTGGGCATGGTGTTGCCTGAGGAAAAGAGGGACAAACCACCCCCTAGAATTTATGCATTACATCTATGGAAATTTCTCCTTCCCACCATAATAAATCTCTTTTCTTTTTTTAAATCAAAACTGAAGATTACCTTGAGTAACACAACATATTTTCAAGTAGTATAATCTTTCACTCAACTTTATTCATTGATATCCTTTTCTAATTATTGCTTTGAAACATTTTCATTAATTATACATCAGTCCTCATTTCCCCTATAGGATACTATCCAATTCTTTTTCTGTACTCTAAATGCACAATTTACTCTTAGGGACCCTGTGTACCATCACAAACTATTTTTAGGGACATTTAGAGAAAAGAACACTTGAAGTATTTATAATCTAGCTGTGGCTCTGTTACTAACTAGCTGTGTAACTTTAGGGGAGTAATTTCCCTTATATGGAAATGCTTTTTTTCAAATGTGTAAATGAAAGTGGCTATGTGTACAAAAATATTTGTAGCAGGAAACTGAGGGGATGCCCATCAATTGGGGAATGACTGAACAGGTCATAGTATATGATTTTCACGGAATACTATTGTGGTATGAGAAATAACAAGCAAGATGGTTTCAGAAACACCTAGAAAGACTTACAAGAACTCATCCAAAATGACATAAGCAGAACCAGGAGGACATTATACACAGTAACAGCAATATTATAACAATGATGAACTGTGAATGACTTAACTATTCTCATCAATACCATTACCCAAGATAATTGTGAAGAACTTACAATGAAAAATATTATCTACTTCCAGAGAAAAAACTGATGAAATCTGAATGCAGATCAAAGCATACTTTTTTAAACTTTATTTTTCTTGCAGTTTTTGGTCTGTTTTCTTTTGTTACATGGCTAATATAGAAATACATTTTACGTGACTGTACATGTACAATCTACATCAAATTGCTTGCCTTCTTTTTTATTCAATTATTTTTATATTAAATGCACAACAAGAAAAGAAAAAGAAACACATCATAAAGTTAAATACTAAATCTTAAATACACATTAAGAAAAGAAAAAAAAGAAAACATTGCTATGTGCACAGCAGAACATAAGAGAAGATTCAAAATATACAGCAACAAATTTCCATTTCAAGAAAGCTTACATAATAAGTGCTATACATTGTGCTCTGAGCTGTCCATCTTTTCTTTGCTTCCTTGTAAGTTTTCTTTTGTTCTCTGCTGGGCACTTTTCACTATATTCTGCCTGTGTGTGTATGTGTCTATGTATGCATAAGTTTACATACACATATACACATATATACATGCACTTACACATACATATACATGCACTTACACAGCCAGACATCTATAATCATACTAATATTTAGATATATACATCATACACATCTATGTGGGACTGTACTTTACTTGTTTGTCCTCTGTTTCTCTGAACATGCATAACATCTTCCCTCACAAGTCCAAGTCTTTCCTTACTTTTCTAAGTCTACCAACTCATCATTGTCTACACCACAGCAATATTCCCACCTTACACTGTCGAGTTATTTTAAATAGTCTAAAACAATATTGATTAATATGGCTGGCATATAGTATTGTTTTCATATATATTGCTTGCCTTCTTAAGGAACATGGATGGGAGTACAGAAAGGAAATAATTTGGAACTCCAAATTTTAAAAAATTGATGTTAAAAATGGTTTTTACACATAATTGAGGAAGAAATAAGTTCAAACAAAGAATCTGTAAATGAGAGGTATAGATTATCTCAAAGTTCTATTCACACCATAATATCCTATGAATAAGAATCCTATAGGTAATGTTCAATGTAGAAAGAGGACTGATCACATGCTTGCTCTATACACATATTAATATGATTAGTAATTCATGACAGGTGTGTTGCTAAAGGTAGGGAGACATGGTCAGTATATATATTTCCTCAGTCATTCAGCACCCTGACCAAAGGTTAATACCTAATTTAGCTACTATATGGACCAGAACAAGGTGCTCCGGTGGGTAGAGCACTGGAGTTGGAGTCATGAAGATCTGAGTTCAAATCTGACTTCAGACACTACCTGTGCTACCTTGGGCAAGTCACTCAATCTATATTTGCCCCAGTTTCCTCAACTATAAAATGGGGATAATAAATAGCACCTGCTTCCCAGGCTTGTTGTGAGGATCAAATGAAATCATATTTGTAAAGCATTTAGCACGGTACCTGGCAAATAGTGGGTGCCATAGAAATGCTAGCTACTGTTGTTGATGTTGTTGTTGTTATATGCTTATATTATGCATCCATTGCTTCATTTCCTTGAAAATCACTTTTGTTTCCATTCTGTAAATTATGTTTTGGCTTTATTAAAAAGAAATGGATAATACGGAGAAGACAATATTTCAATATGTCAAAAGATCATTAATTTCACCAATAGTATACCTCTTCCATAAAGTCATATAACATAACAATGTGATATGTAGGGGTCAGCTTGACTGAGGTAGATAGCCTGAGGTCAGGATAGATGTTAGAACTAAATTAGGCACTCCTAGGTCATTTAACAGTTAACAAAAGGAAGTAAATAGTCAGCATAGAAAGGACATTCAATGAGGATATAAAACTTTGGGAAGACCTCTACCTTGATGCAAAAAACAGACCAGGTCAAGGAGTGGTGACTCAGTGTTGGAATATCTGCCAAATATGAGGTAGGACTTTTGATGCTCTTAGGTCATAAGGAAGGCACATCAACATGGTCAGAGGCTACCACTAAGGTGTATTTATGTAGGGATAGCTAGGCTCTTATCCCATGAGCCAATCAAATATCAGGAACCACTGGTTACCTTTCAGGAGAAAGAATTAGCCTAACCTGTCATTTGAATAGAGAGCAGAAATCTGTTAGCTGTACATGCTATCACGTTTTTGTGGCAAGGTCCTAAGTGTCTTATGCAGAACTTTTTGCCACTTAAATGCATTTGTAGCTTTTTGGCCTACAGGCAGAGGCAGAATGCCTATGGGGGAAAAAAACAAAGAAAACAGACAGAACAACAATTTTTTAAAAAATTAACAAGATTCCTGAATTAGTCACCATGTGGAAAAAGAAGGGAAAAAATCACGTGGAGAAAAAAGCCTAAAATCCTAGACTTTTTCTTCCTACTTCAAGAACAGTCATAGATTTTGATATCTTAGATATCTTAGATCTTAGATCTGATTCATATGGTGAGTGATAGCCAATATCTATTATTCACAGAGGTCTCTTAATGCAAAGTGGTGACTTAGAGTCAGGAAATCACCTCCCAGCCAGAGTTGTTACCAGAAAGAAGTATTTGATCCTTTTTCATAACAACTCTAGGTGGGAGGTGACTTCCTGACTCCAAGTCCAGGGATCTATGTACTACGCAACTTACCTGCATCATCATAGGAATGATACCAAATCTTTGGCTCCTTAGAGGCCTCTACAGAAGGACAGTACACTTCTTCCATGGTGGGGTAAATAAAAACTTTTCCTCACCTTTATCCTGAATTATCACCAAATTAATTAGAGAATCCCTTTCCTTCCAAGAAAATATACATTAAACATGGTTATATAAATGATATAGGGCATGGTTACATAAAGCATTATGTCCTCAAGCTGTTTAAAAAAAAGGCATGATACTTCCCCTTAATATTACTTCTTGGTCCTTCAAACACTTCTGGGAAGGGATTGTCTGAATCATCCTGGAAGATCCGATGAATGCTGATACAACTATTGATTATTTGTGGTAAATATCTTGCCCAGAGAAGGGGCAAAAAGACATTTTGCTAGATGGAGACAAGTTGAGGACCACTTGGGTTAGCCGGATACTCTTACTAGGACAAGGAATATATATATTCCTCTGATTTCTGTTTTGCTAATGACAGGGATAAATGCCTTTCTTTGCCTGTTGATATGTGTATTCATTGTGAAACTAGTATGTGAAGGGAAGGCTGTCAAGCATTGGATATAAAGTTTGGGGGTCTTCTTTTCCTCATTAAGAAATAGGAAACAGGAGTTTAACTTGAATCTGAAAACTACATCTCTTAGACTAATAATATTTAAGAGAGTAGATAGGTAGAAATCTAGCCTTGTACCTTATCTTTCTCAGAAAAATAGAACGGCAATGGACCCTAGTCCTGGAGACTTCCTTCCAGTTCTTCCTACTATACCTGTCCATTGAGAGTAGAGGAATATAGCCCTTCACTCAATGATGAACATTCTCACACCTGGTCATACCATTAACATCACAGTGACTTTGAACAGCATCCAAACCTCATTCCACACACTCTAACACCAAATTCCCCACTCCTAACATCTTCAATCATCCCAACACAAAGTTTCATCCTAATTCCACCCAGTCATTCCACAGTGTCCTCTGGAAGTCCTGGTCCACAGGCAACAAACCACTTCATCTTAAATCTATTCGTCTCCCACTCCTTCCATCTTCCAGCTCTTATTGAAACTTGGCTTACCCTTGTTGACACAGCCTACTTGAACACCTTTCCACTGCTGGCCACACCTTCACACACTTTCCTTAGCTCACTAGTTGAGATGTGGGGGTGGGGGACAGTGTTGGAATACTCCTTGTTCCCCATCACAATTTCCAGGTTCTCCTCTCTCTTTTTTAAATTTAATTTTAATTTTTTATTCTGAACTTAAGAAACAAAACAGGCATTTACCCAACACAACAGAATAAAGAGGAAATAAGGGTATTTCACATAAAATGGCAGATCTATTATGTACAACTTGCTTTTCCTTCTAAATGCATTGTAAAGTTACCATGTAACTTTCTTTTTTTCTCCTCCCTCCCATCCCCACCCTAGAGCTGGCTATCATTAGACAGAAATGTGTGTAAATCTATATCTATATCTAATCTATATCTATATCATACATACTTCTATTTATCAGTTCTTTCTTAGGATGCAGATACTATTTTCCTTCATGGGTACTTCCTGTTTATTTTGAATATTTATAATAGTCAAAATGACTACTCACTTAAAGTTGTTCTTAAAACAATATTGTTAGTACTGTATACAACTTTTCTCTGGGTTCTGCTCAATTTGCTCTTCATTATTGCATGTAAGTCTTTCCATTTTTTTCCCCTAAAATCATCATACTCTTCATTACTTATAATATAATAGTATTTCATCACATAGAACACAAACTGTTCCATTCCCCAATTGATGAGTATTCTCTCAGTTCTTTGCCACCACAAAGAGAGCTGCTATCAATATTTTAGAACATATAGGCTCTTTTTCTTTTTCCTTAGTCATCTTGGAAAACAAAACTAATAGTGATATTTCTAGGTCAAAGGGTATAGGCAGCTTATTAACAGTTTGGTCATAATTCCAGATTGTTCTCCAAGAGATTCTCCATTTTCCTCCATCACTCATTAGCCTCTCATCCTTTGAAGTTAATGGTACTCATAACTACAACCCAATCAAAATCGAGGTAGTTGTTGTCTATAGACCCCCCAGGTCACTACCCTTCCTTTCTCAATGAGTTTGATACCTGGCTTACAATTTTTCTCTCCTTTTGAACTCCTGACCTCATAATAGAAATCTTCAGCATACATATGGATTCTCCCTCAGTTACTTAACCTATTGACCTCCCAAGAGCTAACTTCTCCATCCCATCTCAGTCATACACAAAGATAATTATGCCCATGATCCTCCATCACCCATAAATGTAACACCTCTATAATCAAGAATTCTGAAATCCCTTTATCTCATCATACTCTATTAGCTTTTCATCTCTCCCTCTGCTTTCCCTCTCAAAATCCTATTCTTCACCTACCTTGTGACCTCCAAACCTTTGACCCCTCAATTCTCTCCCTGACCATCTCCCTGGCTCAAACCATTCTCTCTTCTTCTCTCCATCTTTATCTCTAGGTAAACCAATTCAGCTTTATACTTTTTTTCC
>JAQQSU010012036.1:0-12020 GCA_028627135.1 Pseudochirops cupreus
TTTTTTTTTTTACTTCTCCATCATACTATTGTGTTGTGTACCTTCTTCTTTCTCCCCTCTGCTTTTGTGCTTCTTTTTGTATGTTGTATTTCCCCATTAGATTGTAAGTTCCTTGAGGGCAGGGATTGTCTTTGATTGTATTTGTGTCCGCAGCATTTAGCACAGTGCCCAGAACATAGTGGGTTCTTAATAGATGTGTGCATATCTATATGTGTGTGTGTATTACATGCATTCATTATTTCTTCCCATTAGAAAGTAAGCTCTTTGCAAGAAGAAAATGCTTCATTCTTTGTACTTGCCTTTCCAAGGCCTGATCTTCTACCTCTATAGTTTATGTATAATAAATACTCATTGATTGATTCAAGGAGTTTTCCCTCCCTAGATATCTTCAAACCAAACAGAGATGCCCATTTGTTGGGGATCCTTCAGGAGGGATTTTTGTTCAAGTATCATATATGTCTGACTAAATGCCCTTTAAGTTCCTTTCCTCCATTACAATGTGAAATCCTTGAGGGGATGAAGCAAGTTTTTGTGTCCACCTTTCCTTTTGATTCCCAGCACTTACCACAGTATCTGCCACATAATAAAATAATAAAAGCATAATAAAAGTCCTTAACAAATGCTTGTTGGCCGACTGCTTCCCGACATGGAGATTCTATGTGGAATGTAACTTTTAGGAATCTGCTCTGGATCTGAGGCCTTGCTAGCTGAGGTTAGCTTCCTAGGGATTCTTGCCCTTTCTTGGAACCATTCTAAGAGATCTTGCCCATAACTCAGAGCTTACTATGTTACTAAACCTCTGTTCATCTCAAGGAACCAGGAGAGCCCCCTTGAGTTGGCTTAATTTTCTGGCTTCAGACATAATGCTGGACTCAGACTTGTAATTACTTTCCATGTCCACCTCCTCTCACCATCATGCCTTTGTGCTTCACTATATATTAGTACTAATTATATATTAGCTCCTTTTTTCTTTGACCACATCTAAACTATCCAGGGTTTTAGCAGGGATGTTTATTTATAAGGAAAAAATATTCATTCCATATAATAAATTTGGATAAGATCACTAGACAAGTGTATAAAAATTTTATCCAGCAGAAAAGGTCATGAAAACTTCATGGCTAATCTACTCTTTAACCAATATTTCTCAGAAAGATCTTGGGAAACAAGATTCTCTCCTGAGGAGGTCAAGAACTCATAGAAAGCTTCCTCATAGTTTCCAAATGAGAATGACTAAGTTCAGCCCAGAACATTCCTCACCAAACTGAGACTCACCCATGTGGGTAATCTAGAGCTAAAATTAATGAATTTGTTTGATGACCCCAAGTATACATACATTCAGTCTATCAGGAAGCTTCCTGGCTATTGTAAGGCTTTGGGATCTGGACATTCAGGTACTAAGTAACTAAAGGAGGTAATAGGGCACAGTAGAAATAACACCGTCAATGGAGTCAGAGGACCCAGGTTCAAGTCTTGTCTCCGACATTTACTACCTATATGACCATGGGAAAGTCACAACTTCTCTAGGCCTCAGTTTCCTCATTTTTAAAATGAAGGATTTAGATTAGAGTTCTGTTTCTTTCAAAGGAATCAAGGCAGGGGAGAGGGATCATTATTAAAGCTAACATTAGAGTTTATCCCTTTTCTCAGGAGAAAAAACCCAATACAGTACCATTTCATTCCCCCGAACATCCGCCTCTTCGTTACAATAACCCATTCATGACCTGGGGACTGGTAGCACTTCTCGGCGGTCCCTAATGCAAGCTTGGAAACCTCCACAATATTTATCAGGTAAATTTCCATGATGCCAGGACACCAGGTGGAGTTTCCAGGGCATGAAAGATCATTGTGTTCTTTCCATACCCCTCTCAACCAATGCGACATTCATTCCCTCCAGGCTCCAAAAGAGCGATTGGTTTGTAGGTTAGAACAATTCAGGCCAGATGGGTCACAGATTTAGAGTTGGAAGTAGCTTTAGAAGTCATCTAATCTCATTCCCTCATTTTATAGATGAGGAATCTGATCCTCTGAGGGATTAAGTGAAATGCCCAAGGTCACACAGGGGGGAAGTGGCAAAACTGGTAGGTGAACCCAAGTCTTCTGACTTGGGTTCCAACATCCTTTTGGCTATTCCTTGCTGCCCTAAAATGTTAAGCACACCTCCTAAGTATATAACTTATTGTCCCAAATATTTTTATTATTGTTTTATTTCATTAGTGCTCTTAAGAAATGACAGATATGAGCAGAGCAGAAAGTTCTTAAATTCTCTCTTCTCTTTAACTAGGTAAGAGACAACAGTATCTGATATATGAACAAAATGGTGCTTGTTTTATGTTTCTCAGCTACATGTTGTGATAAGGCTGTAGAACATTCAAAGGAGGGCAAAGAAGTATGGTGGGAGCTGATAACATGTCTGAAAAAAACAACCAAAGCCAAAGCAGAATGGCTTCTGAATGGCATCCACATTTACAACACAAGGAGCTGAGGCTGACACCAAGTTTTATTAAGACTGATAACTAATTGTGTTGCTCATGGTATTACAACCAAAGTGACAACTTTCACCCAAGGTTAGAAGAGGGATTCAAGAAATGTCTCTCTTTTGATTCGAAGTTTCTTATGGAAAGATATGAGGCACTGACAATAGTGAATAGGGTGCTAGACTTGGAGTTGAAGGGCTTGCCCAATCTTCAAATCCTACCTCTAATTCTGGGCAAATCACATAAACTCTATGAGCCTCAGTCTTCTGATCTGCACAATGGGGAAAATAATACCTTTAGTACTTGCCCCCTAGAGCTGGTGGGAGGACCAAAGGAGAGAATGTATACAAAAGGAAGTTTATATCTTAAAGTGCCATGTAATGGTATGATGTTTCTTGTTTTGTGAAGAAGTGGCAGGGGGAGAGGGAAGAGGAGGAGTACATGGGAAATGTTTGTATGAATAATTACTTCTATGGCTATTAATTGTAAGAAGTGATGGCATTATTATAGAATATCATATTGCTTCATATGTACATGTACGTTTGGGTTTTATCCAGATGGATACACTGGAAAGCACTTAAGATGAATCTTAATCATGAGATTAAACAAAAATGATGTTACAGTATACTACAGATCACCTAGCAAGAGGGAGGAAATAGATCATAGGTTTCAAAAGTAGATTCTAAAGGTAGCTCAAAGGTACGATTTAGCAGTAATGGTGGTTTTTTTATTCCCCAGATATCTACTGGAAATTTCTCACATACATAAAATCATACCACCTGATACATTTTTTATGATAATTTCTTTTTCAAAAAGTAGAAAAAGTAACAAAGGCTTCTACTGTTTGGGAAATTATTCTGATGAACAAGAAAGAATTGTTTGTTCAATTTGAAATGATGGTACCCACAGGAATAAAGAGCTATTCAATCTTAGAATTTACGATAGATAAGAAGGGCAAAACTTCAGTTTTACTTGAACCCTAGTTCAGTCACCTCCAAATCCTAGCCCAGACCTTCTTGAAGCTGTGGCATGATCCTGAGAGGTGTATGATCAACTAATTGAAGGTGAAAAGATGGATGCTATCTCAATATCCCTTGGGTAGACAATAATTGGGCTTATCTCCACCAATTACACCATCCCATTCTTCTCCCTCCCAGGACCATGCAAGTCCTCAACTCTCTTTTTGCCCTGGCATGGCTCTCTCATGATGGTTATAATTTACCTCAACCTAACCACCAACATAAGCAGCTGTGCAAGACTAACCATCTCCCTTCTCACCTTTAGCCCACTGACCAAAAAGTACCCATATCTTTGTCATGGATTACATATAGATACATGCTGGCTAGCTCTAGACACTAAGCTAGTTGATAACAGTCCTGCCTATTCCAATTACAAACACTCTCTCATTTTTGGTGGATAGTGTGTGGCACAGAATGTGCAGACATAAATGGATTATAATATACATTGTAGATTTCATTACATTGTCCTTCCCCCAGACCAACTCCTCTTCTGAACTTCTCTGTAAGCTTGGAGTGCCCCTATCCTCCCAGTCACCCAGGCTACCAACCCATGTGTCATCCTCAACTCTTCACTCTCACTTGTGCCCATAGTTGTTTCTACCTCCACAATATATCTTGAATTTGTTCCCTTTTCTTTACTTGCATGCCTACCATCCTGGTTTAAGCCACCATCATCTTTCACCTGGACTATTGTAATAGGCTCCTAATTAGTTTTCTTGCCTCATCTGTCCCCATTCCAATATATCCTCCACACAGCTGCCAAGTGATTTCTCTAAAGTGCAGGTCTAGACACATCACTTTCCTACTCTATAAACTCCAGCAGCTCCCTTTTACCTCTGGGATGAAAAAAAATATTTTTTCTTTATCTCATCCTCTTTTAAATTCATGCTTTTGTATAAACTTTGTGATGTACAGAATTACTGATTTGGTAATAACACATGTAATAATTGCAATTAATTAAGTGTACCTATATTGAACATATGGTCAAAACAGAGATGGAGGTGAACAATCAAAAAGTTTGGAGACAGGATGCCTGGATCTTGTGATAGTAGATTTCTAGGAGTTCAGAGAAAGGACAGAGGGAATTCTATGGTATAAAATTCTAAAGGGAAAGTCAGTTCAATAGAGAAGAGATTCTCTCAAGGACAAAATTCTGATAAAACTAACACAAATGCTTCTAATGAGTTATTAAAAGTAGAGCTATCTAAAAAGATCAATGTGACTGCACAGGGAACTCATTGACTAAATCTAATTGTGAAAAGATGCAAATAGAAGATGGAAGCAAGGGCAGGTAACTGATGGTGGGGGGAAAACAAGCAGAGCATGGAGATTTAAGATTGATGTAAGAAAGGCCATATTCAGAAGGAGCTGAGGCTGGTGATTAATGGTAAGGACAATAAACAGTGATGTGTTATTGGGGTGTATGGGTCTGAGCTATATTGCTAATAAGAAGACCAAAGACTAGCTGGAACTGTTGCTCAGGCCAGATTGAATAACCAACAGCAAGGGAACTGTAAGACAAAGCCCAGGGACTTTCATCTTCATGGGGAGCAGGTGTGCCCCCAATGTCAGTGCCCAGAGGCAAAGCCCCATTTACCTCATGTTGGTGGCAGTTATACCTTTACAGATCTGTCCTTGGTCCTGTACTATTCAACCATCTTGCTGACAACAGAAGAAGACAAAAATGCAGATGACACAAAGTTGGGAGAAATAGCTACACCACTGGTGATATTAGAATCAAAATCTAAAAAATTATTTTAATAGGCTAAAATCTAATAATATTATATTGAATAGAGACAAATGGAAAGTCCTATACTAAGGTTTACAAAATAACTACAAAAACATAAACTAGCTGAAATGGGACTAGATACGAGTTCATGTGAAAAACTAACAAGGCTTCGCTTTGACTACAAAGGTGAGAGAATGACCTGGTGGCCAAAATCGGTGACTTTAACAAGTGTTTGTGTCTCAAATGGGAGTAAAAATTCCACTGCTCCCTGCCCTGCCCAGACCACATCTCACCACCAACTCTCAACACATTTTAGGAAGGACATCGACAAGCTAAAGCAGATTCTGAGGAGGGCAAGGAGAATGAGGAAGGACTTCCAGGCTGTGCCATAGAAGCATGACTTAGAGCAGTGGTTCTCAACCTTCCTAATGCCGCGACCCTTTAATACATTTCCTCATGTTGTGGTGACCCCCAACCATAAAATTATTTTCATTGCTACTTCATAACTGTAATTTTGCTACTGTTATGAATCTATCTGATATGCAGGATTTATTTTCATTGTTACAAATTGAACATAACCCACAGGTTGAGAACCGCTGACTTAGAGGAACTGGGGGGTGATTATTCTGGAGGAAACACCATTCTGAGGCAAATGAATAAATATTTTTAAATACTTGGAGGGCTATCCTGGGGAAAGAGGATACAATTGGTGCTATTTGGCCCAGGAGAACAGAATTCAGAATGGTGGATGGAAGTTAGAGTCACGACTTTGGGTCTGGCGTATTATGGTTGCTTCTGGGCACTACAGTTTAAGAGGACATACACAAGCTGGAGGACTACAAGGATGTTGATGGGCCTTGAGTCCATGACATATGAAAATAAGATGGAGGAACTGGGGCTGTTTAGCCTGGAGAGGAAAAGACTGGAGGAGGATGTTAGCTGTCTTCATATATTTGGAAGATCTTCATGTGAAAGAAGATTAAACTTTCTTCTGTTTGGACTCAGAGGTTAGAGCCAGTAAAGTGACCAATTTGGATTAGATATCAGAAAAAAATTTCCTCCAGAGGAGAGCTGTCCAAGGTAGAATAGGCTGCCTCAGGAGGTAGGGGGAGCCTCCTCCTTGAAGGTCATCAGGTAGGCTTGGATGGCTACCTGTTGGGTGTTACTATGGGGATTCTATTTGGGTACAGCTTGAACCAGATAACTATGGAGGTCCCTTACCATGGAGATGGCCCCCTGCCATCTACAGGCCACAAATAGTGCCCTGTAGTTAATAGGCATTTACTGGATGCTTACAGGGTTTAATTGAATTTGGATTTAGTCAGGATCATAGATTTAGCACTGGAAAGAGTCTTGGATCTCTCCTCTCATTTTACAAATGAGGAAACTGAGGCTGGGAGAGATCACATGACTTGCCCAGGGTCAGAAAGCTAGTATCTGAGCAAAATGTGAATCCAGGTCTTCTTAACTCCAGGCCCAGCATCCTACCCACTAAGCCACACTGCCTAGAAAAGAAATTGCAATTAGGCATCAAGGAAGTAGGTAAGTGGTTGGGTGTAGGTTTATGTCAAAGCATGTTTCCGTGCATGGACTTGATGGAGTGTGTGTCTCCAGCAGGATGCAAAAGGCAAATCAAAATGATTCCTGTATTATCTCTGGTTCTGGATGATCTGTTTCCTGCTCCCCTCCATTAGCCTGGATGGCAAAAATTGACTCTCTCAGTCAACAGGTTCATCTAACAGTGTGTTTGGTATTTATAACTTCTCCTTGAGACAACACTGTCTCTGATTTATGGACTGCCCCTTTGGGCACTCACTCCTATTTCAGGGGAAAACGGCTTGACAGTTATTTGAATAGCTCCATAAGGGTTTGGGCCTTTAAAAAATAATCGATGCCACATCTCATGAAACTATGGTTGATATAGTTATAAATTTAAGAAATGAGACCCAAGTTCCTTTTGCAATAACATTTGGGCTTATGCATTAGAGCAAGCTCATTTAGACCAGTCAGGGCATCTTCCTTCCCTTTTTGGTGAAAGGTTCTCATTCTGGATTAATTGTGAGACTGTATTTAGAATCTCTGTCTCTGGTGATGAAAGGTTTGACTGCCCTGAAATGAGCCATTTCAAAGTCTCTCTTTCATATGGTTGCTTTTTTTTTTCTTTTTCAAAATCTCAATCCATTCAGATTGTCACAGCTTGACAACCTCAGGCATTTGTCACACCTTTCTGGAAGTCCGGTCTCTCACATTGGACCTGGGTTTAGCTGAAAGTCTTCTAGTGATAGCACTTTAAAAAAAAATAAAAGATGACAGCGACACCGTCCTGAAATAGCAATAATTACTTAATTTGGTCTAGAAATCTGAACGTGGGTGTTTTCAAGACAACCAGAAGGAAAAAGCCATGCAGAGAAGGGAAATTTCCCTGGGAAACTCTGTCCCAAACCCCCTCCCTCTCATTCTCACTCAGACGCAGGGTTGAAGGGTTAAATGGAAAACAGAAATGTGGATATAACAGCTTCCCCCAAACCTTAGAACTGACTTTCCCTTCTCTTGTTAAAGTGACAGTTTTGGTCTTTGTTCGTAGTGCCAACACTTTGCACTGTACTGGGCATGTAGGGCTTCCTAAATTCTTGTTAACTGACTGAGTGATGTTGGCCCTGAGACCACGTACTTTTGCTTTCCAAAGGGCCATCACTATTTCCTGAGCCTATAGTGTGATAAAGCCATATTCTCTGACCCACATAGGGATTCTGCTCCATCCTCTCTGCTTTAAGAAATCTGGGTCAATGATAGCATACCAAGGAATGGGAAATGAGAAGGAAAAACAGAAAAATCCTACATCCACAACCTGGCAGAAAGGGGTAATAAACTTTTAAAGCTGGAAACTGTCTGAGAATAGATAGCACAGTTTAGATCTGCCTATGCAAACAGGATGAATATTTTTATGCAGATCTACTGACGGCCTTCATATTTCATGTCCCTCTGTGTAGCTCTTGGTAAAATCCTAGGACACCAAGATAAAAAATAATAATAATCGCTAATGTTTACATAGGGCTGACTATGCGCTAACTGCTCTGTTAAGCATTTTACAATCACTATCTCATTTGATCCTCACAACAACCCTGGAACGTTGTTATTCTTAGTTTTTATTCTTATCCCTGTTTTCCAGATGGGGAAACTGAGGAAGGTAGCAGTTTAGTGACTTGCCGAGGGTCACATAGCTAGTAAGTGTCTGAGGTAAAATTGGAACTCAGGACCTCTTGTCTCCAGGTCCAGCCCTCTATCAACTGTGCCCCCTAGCTGCCACCAGGTCTAACTTTCATTATCCAAAAGGTTATAATTGTGGTGGCCAAGAGTAAATTTTTGGAAACATTAGAGATAGCTCTATAACTGGAAAGAACTGCAGAGATTGTCTAGTGCAATTCCTTTATTTTACAGAGGGGGAAACTGAGGCACAGAAGTTAAGTGAGTCATCTAAGCTAGCATGTGATAGAGCTGGGATTTGAACTCAGATCCACTATCCCTCTCTTAACATGGTTAAGAACTTATTAAAGTAATTGAACTTATTGAAGATCATTGCTATAACCACAGCTCAATGGAATGCGGAGTAAGGTCTGCACCCATTTGAAGGATGGACCCAGCAGAGGCCAGACTTGAGTAGGACATCTGTGAATGTGGTCAGCTTAGGACAACCTGGGGTCACTGGGAGAGCATGGGGAGGAGGGGGACATGAAATGACACATTTGACTTAATTCACAACTTTGCCTTGCCCTGGTCCAGACTGAGTTTTCATTCTTGCCTTGAGTAGACCTCTGAATAGGAGGAGACGCACTGTGTGGGGAGCAGAGCGCTGAGCCAAAGCTCAGGGGAGACATAGATTCAAATCCTGCATCTAACACTTACTACCTGAATGCCTGTGGACAAGTCACAACCTCTCCGGGACTTGGTTTCTTTGGCAATACTACCTCCCAAGGCTGTTGTGAGAAAACAAGAAAGAGCTTTGCAAGCCTTAATATGCTACAAGAAATCTATCTTTTAAAAACAATTGCAATCAAAAAGCAACTTGTTCTTGTGATAGAAGCACTGATTTGGAAACATTACTTAGAATCTTGGTTCTACAATCTGGCCTTGGACAAGTCACCACACCTTTTTGAAATTTGGTACAAGGAGGGGTGTTAGACCAGATGAGCTCTGAATACCTTTCTGGCTCCAAACCCTAGGATCCCAATGTCCTCCAAGTCCCATCATGACTCTACTTCCTCCTCTGCCTTAGGGACACCTCTGCTATCTTTCCTTACTACCCGGGAATGGCAAGGATGGGGTTTGCCTTGTGTCACTGGGCCTTCCTTATTTACTTTGCACTTGGTTCTTTCTGCCAGGCCACTAAGCCAGGGCTTTGCTGGAGAGGAAGGTTGACAGTATTCACACTCCTGGACTTGTAGTGGTCTCCCAGGTGGAGCTTCCCTTCTCTCCTTTTACTTTTGCTCCTCACCCCCATCCCATTTTCTCTCTTTCTCTGACATTCATACCCAGAGCAGTGACTCCAGTTGCAAGCAGACTAGACTCATCCTTTAAGGAAGCTAGGGAGGAGTTTGACTTGGTCTTATCTGGAACCAGGACTTCATGTCACATCCAGGTCATTACCAGAGTATGCTGCCTGTCCCCTGGTCATCCTCCTTGACCTGGCCTCCCCCCATTAGAAACAACTAAACTCAGTATCTGGAACCTTGGGAGCTTTGGTTTTCTCTTGATAGAATCAAGCCATCCATGGTACTTCTTGGCCATTTCCAGACTATAATACTGAGCCTATCCCCTATCCACTTGCCAGCTTCCCTTTATATGTTGGTTTCCCTCATTAAAATGTAAGCTTTTTGTGTGTAGGGACTGTCTTGCTTCCTTTTGTTTATTTAGTATGGTGCCTGGAACAAAGTCAGAACTTAAGAAATGCCTTTTCATTCAATTCATAAGGGATCCAGTCTAGGGTCTGGGGGAGGAACTGGTCAGAGGATAAGCCTACAGGCTCCTATAGCCTATGGATAATGTTTTCCTGAGTAGAGGGAAGTATTATCTTGTATTCTTTTTAACTTTGAAGTTAATTCATTTTATCTCTTAATTAGTAAAAAAAAAATTGGATTCTTTTTTTTGTTGTTGTTACATGTTGTGGCCTAAGTGTACTTCATTGAGTTTAACTGAACTGGAGGAACCTTCTTTAGGCTTGGTTCAGAATACTATGTGACCCTGGGTAATTTCCTTCGTATCTATGCTTCAGTTTCTTCATCTACAAAATAAAGGAATTGGATTATATAAACCTCCAAGGTCCCATCCACATTTAAATCTCTGCTTCTGTGATTCTCCTGCTTGCTCCGATTGCATCTCTGTGACATCCTCATCAGGGTGAAACAGTGTGAAATGCTAGAAATAGCACTGAAGTAAGAGCCACAAGACCTGGATGTGATTGTTGACACATCAATTGACCTCTCCGAGTCTCCTTTTATTCCACTCTATAATACAGGTGTTGGATAGATATTCCTGAAAGTCCCTGCTTGTTCTAAAATCCCAAGACTGTACTTCCCTTGCCTCTGCTCTGATTCATTATTCAGACAAGGACCAGTCTGGGATCAGATCTGGTTGAGTGGAGCACCCGGGGAAACTCCTGTACTTTAAGAGGCCATGATTTGTTCCCTATTGATGTTTCAAACCCCAGTGCCACCCAAAACCCTGCTTGCTTTCACTCCTGATCTACATGGGTGGCTGTGGCCAACAAATTTACCACCATGTGTCCAAGCTGATGATCCATTATGGGTCAAGAGTGGTTGCTCCTTGGCTGACAGATTTACAACCCATCCCAAAGCCTTTTTGGCTAACTTTGCTGGCCAACCTTGGGTCACCCAGGGTCCTCCTAACACCTCTGCTGAACAATGGAGTAAGATATTAGTGGAAGATAGAGCTAAGAGAGATCCGAGTGGGTCATGGAATCCAACTTCCTTATTCACAGAGGAAGCACTTGAAGCCCAGAATGGTTAAGTGACTTGTGCACAGCCATACTGGGAGTGAGTGAAAGAGGTGGAATTTGAACCCTGGTCTCTGAGTCCCAATTCAGGAAGGGGAGGAGGAAGAAAATAAGCGTTTATTAAAGACTTACGAGGGGGTGGAGCCAAGATGGCAGCATAGCAGCAGCAACATATCGCAGCTCTCACATAGCCACCCCAAAGTACCCATAAAACAGGACTCTAAACCAATCCTAGAACTCCAGAACACACACAAAGATACTTCCCACTAAAGTCAGCTCAGCTACAAGGAAACCATATCAACATTGCAAACCGAAACCAGCCTGCCCTGAAGCCCCGGCTGTGCCCCCGGGGCGACTGGACTGGAGGAGTGGAGGAGCCTCTCAGGTGATCGGATTAGCAGCAGCTGCGAGTGGGAATTGAGAAAGGGGGAGATAAGCAGTCCGGCGAAAGGCCTCCAGAGTGGAAAAGCGAGAGGCAGAGGTTTTGCACCCGCCTCTGCGTTGCAGCTTCCTGCCCGCGGCCTGCAGACAGAAGGGGGACTTAGCGATTGTTTTCAGGCCAGTGCTCTCGCGTTGAGTGGCCTGGATCCGGATCACCATCTTGGGCCGCCATCTTGGAGTCTTTATTATCCAGTCTGCTGGAAGTATTTAGGAAGAGTCCCAGCATCTTCCTGAGAGCTACGGCAGCCGGGAGGACCCCAGCAATTTGGGACAGAGCTTTCCCTTCTGGAAGCAGAGCCCCACAGAGATTTAAAAAAAAACAACTCACGGTCTGAAGAACCATGAGT
>JAQQSU010012037.1:0-12020 GCA_028627135.1 Pseudochirops cupreus
ATATGTCTACCTATCTATCCACCTACCTATCTATCTCTTTGTTGTCTCTTTCATTAGAAGGTAAGTTCCTTGAGGGTAGAGATTATTTCATTCTCTGTACTAGTACATGGCTCAGTGTCTGGTACATAGCAAGCATTTAATAAATATTTAATGACCCACTAATTAATTATCTAAACTGTGTATCTTCCCAATCTAATCCAATCTCATCTAACCCTGTCTTAACCCAGATGAGCAAAATAAAATGAGAGATTTTTCCATAATAACAACAATTGTGTGATCCTGACTATTGGCTGCTTGTAGCTTTAAGGATGAACCATGATTCATGAACCTGGTCAAGTTACTAATTCCGACTCTCAGTGCTCTAGGCAACTCTTAAAGACTGTAAATAGCAAATAAGGTGTAGAATTGCACTTATAGAGGGAACTTCCTCCTGTGGGAGCTCCTAGACAAAAGAAATCAATGAAATCACAAATAAAACAAGGACAATAATTCACACTTCTATAGCACTTTGTCCAACCGACAAGCATTTCTTAAGTTCCTGTTAAGTGGCAAGCGATGCCCGCACCTGGTGATGGGGATGAAAACACAGAAATGAAACCATCCCTGCCCTCAAGGAGTTTACATTCTTATAGGTCACTCTGTCAGCCTCTTATGCTTATCCCTGGACTTGGCTGCAGGAGGGCTACAGGAATCATATTCCCATGGAGAGCCTGGGTCTCTGACCTTGTATCTGACCAGAGCTGCAGGGCCAGTTCACTAGGACTGAGCAGCAGGAGGAATTTGGAAGCTAGAGGTAGCTGGGTGGATAGTTTGCTGGGCCTAGAGTCAGGAAGACCCAAATTCAAATTCAGTCTCAGAAATTTACTAGTTGTGTGACCCTGGACAAGTCACTTAACCTCCATCTGCCTCAATTACTTGACTATAAAAATGAGAATAATAATGGTACCTAACTCCCAGAGGAGTTGTGAGGTTCAAATGAGGTCACTTTTGTAAGTTGCTTATCATAGTGTTTGGCATGCTTCAAAAATTATTGTTTTTTTTCCTTTTTCTCTCCCTCCCTTCTCTCCTTTTCTTCCTTCCTTCCCTCTTCCCTTCCTTCATTTCTCCCTCCTTCCCTTCCCTCCCTTTCCTTTCTTCCTCCCTCCCACTTCATTTCCCCCTCTTTTTCCTTCCTTCCTCTCTCCCTCTACTCCCTCCTTTCCTCTTTTCCCTCCTCCCTCCATCTCCTTCCTTCCTCCTTCCCTCCCCTTCCTTTCTTCTTTCTTTTCTTCCCTCCTTCCTCCTACCCTTCTTCCTCTGTCCTTCCTACCTTATGGGAACAATAAATGGGTGGCCTGGACTTTGATTAGGAAATGATTAGGAAACTCTACTAACTATCATGATTAGGAAACTCTACTAACCATACTGAATTAAAGCTTAATTATGATCAGGGAAACTTTACATTCTTTGCCTGTATGAAGCTAACCAACAGTTGTTGGATACATAGTAACTTTCCAGCATGTAGGCAGGTTAATCTGTGGTCAAACATGGCATCACTTCAGCCAGTGAGGGCCCACCAACAGGCCAAGCCTCACAATACTTGAGCTCCTTTGCTTGAAAGTGAGAAAACACATTACTGTAAGAAGGAACTAGATCCCAATCCCTTCAGAATAAGAGAATGGGAGAATCTAAAAAAGGGTAACAATGATACCACCCATTATGAAGGACTTTTTTTTTAAGGACTTATTTTATCTTGGAGGTAATAGGGAGCCACCTGAGTTTATTTGGAAGGTGAGAGAGTGGCATGGTCAGACCAGCTCTTGAGGAAAATCCTATCTGAGTGGAGGATAGACTGGCGAGGGGAAAGGAAGACACTGTAGATTGACAGATTGGGGATCACGTATCTAACCCTGCCCCCTCTACTCTCGGCCTGACCCTAAGAACCTGGCACATAGCACAGTGCTGAGGACAGAAAACATAGCTCATAAATCCTCAGCAGATGAATGTATGACAGCTGCTGAGTACTTTGGTCAGCCTCACCTCTCTAGGGAGCCCCCACCTTCCTCCTTCCCAACTGGGTAATTCCCCTTCCCATGTCTCACCATTCACTGCCACCAGCCAGGCTTGTCAGTCCATGGATTTTCTACCTTATTATACCCATTGATATTCATAACCTTGCAGTTCAGAGCTCACTGTGCAACTCAATGCCTGACCTGCAGAGAAGCATTTCTTAAATGCTGAGTAAAGATCACAGAATCATAAATTCATATGGGGAAGAGACTTTAAGGGCCATAAAGTCCAAACCTTTCCCCTTTATTTTAAAGATGAGAAAACTAAAGGCCCAAGAGACTTGCCCAGGGTCACACAGCTAGGAAGTACCTAAGGTGGGATTTGAACCCGTATCTCCACAACGTCTCCACAAGATGACTTTTTCATGAGAATGGTTTCTTAGAATTGAGAAGGCCCTGTCAGTCATAAATGTTCTTGGACTCAGAGGATGAGATAGGACAGACTCCTGCCCACCCTGGACAGCTGAAGGACTCTGGGTGACTTCAGAGGTGCAGTATGTGTAAGCAAAACTGCCTCAATAAAACTATTGGCTAAAAGGTCAAACAAGTGGTTGGGAAAGTGGTCGTTTCCATCACTGTAATGCCTAGAAAAGATATTTGTCTTATGTCACATCCCCAAGCACCATCACTTGGTGATTTACTGGCTGTGAGATCAGCTTAGAGGATGATATGTCAGCTGTGAAATCACCCATATGCCTTGGAGTCATTCTTGCCTCTTCTGTCCCTCCTCCCTCCCCTGTCCTTTCCTCCATCCACGTCATCTCAATTCTTCTAGCACATCTCTCATGTCCATCCCTTCTTTCCCCTCTTCACCTTTCACCTGGGTCATGCAACATTTTCCTCCCGGGTCTCCCTGTTTCTCCTTTCTCCACGCGACTCCCCAGATAATCCTCTCAGCATACAGTTCTTCCCACATTGTCCTCATGCTCTAGAATACATAATAACTTCCTATTTCCTCCAGGACAAATTCTAAACTCCTAGGATTGACATTTAAACTCTTCACACTCTGGCTTCAGCTTGCCTCTCCCATTTTTCATATTACTGCCCTTCATGGACCCTAACTTCCAGCCAAACTGGTCTACTTGCTGGTCATCAAACTTGGAATCTCATCTCCCACTTCCCTGACTTTGCACTGGGAGTCCCCCATGCCTAGAATGCACTCCCTCCTCACCTCCTGTTTTTTGAACCCCTAGTTTCCTTTAAGACCTAGTTCAGGTGCCCCTTTCTATGGAAAGCCATTTATTGGTTTGGCTTGTTTTCCCCAGGTGTGAGGATCCTCTCCCTTCTCAAATGATCAGTTATACATTCTTCTGTCTAAATTGTACATTCCCTTTGTAGAATGGAAGCTCCTTGAGGATAGGGATTGTTTTTCCCTGTGACTTTTTCCAGTGACTTGTCCAAGATGACATCACTTTACCCCATTGAGACTCAGCCTCTTCAGCTATAAAATTATCAAATTGGATGAGATGACCTCTGTAGCCACTTCCAGACTGAAATCTGTTACACACTTAGACTTATATTTTAAAAGATTTTGTCTTGATTGCCTCATTATTTAGCATAGTGCCTTGTATGTGGGAGTCACTTTAAGAATGTTTGTGGGATTGGATCAGAGTCTTTCTACATGGCTCAATTTCCCATCCCGACCAGCATCCAGGACAACTCAGCCCAAATGCAGATCTTAATTTACCCCCATCCCCTACCCAGTGCAAAGGCTACTGAATTGTCAGCCAAATGTGATAGATCTCTCATCTACTATCCATGCCCAGGCACTAACCCCAGTATAAGGGGCAGAGAAGGAGGAGCAGAAAGAAGAATGGATTTTGACTCTGGTGGTTTAGATCTTGAATCTTATCTTGACTCCCTAGCTGACCATGGACAGATCCCTTCTCCCCTTCAAGAGCTAGTCTCTTCAGCTGTAAAATGTCCATCCTAGACAAGACGATTCTGAGTCAACTTTAGACCTCCCAGATCTGAATCTGTCTCACACTTAAAACTATTTTTTTTTATATATTTTTAAAAGAAGTTTAAAAGGTCTGTTAGTGGCACAGGTCATATTCTGGGACCTCAAGGAAGATATTCCTGAAAGAGAAATTTTCAGGCAAACTGTTTTAATATTTAATTTCTGTCTTGGTCAATACAATCTTAAACTTAAGAGAGATGCCATGGCTAGGACTGAGGAGAGGATCATGCCATTGTTCTCTGTCCTGGTCAGATCACATGTGGAAGGCTCTTCTGAGTGCCAGTGTTTAGGAAGGACATTAATAAGCATAGTGAAGTGGACTGGCCACTGTGCTTGGAGGTCATGCCCTTCCTCACTCACTGAGTAGTTGTATGAACCTGGGCAAGTCTAGGAGCAACCTAGGTGCAGTTCAGTGCCTCAGTAGATAGAGTACTGGGCCTGGAGTCAGGAAGACTCATTTTTTTTTTTTTAGTGCAAATCTGGCCTCAGAAACTTCCTAGCTATGTGACCCTGGGAAAGTCCCTTTACCCTGTTTGCCTCAGTTTCCTCATCAGTAAAATGAGCTGGAGAAGGAAATGGCAAACCAGTCCAGTTATCTCTGCCAAGAAAACCCCAGATGGGGTTATGAAGAGTCAGACACAGCTGAACAACAACAATGAACCCAGGCAGGTAAGTCACTTAATCTCTGTCTACCTCAGTTTCCTCATATGTAAAAATGAGGAAGCTGGATTTGGTCTCTTAGTTCCCTTCTAGTTCTAAATGTATGTGATGCCATATAATTGGAAAGTGCTTGGAGGATGATGAAAAGTGGTGAAAATGCACCATGTTCGGAATGGGAAAATGATGCTGATGACAATAATTTATACAGAGCTTTGAGGTTCACAAATCATGTTACAGACATCTCATTTCATCCCTAACAACCCCAGGAGGTAGATTCTACTGTCACTCATATTTTATAGATGGGGAAACCGAGGCAGACAGAGGTGAAATGTCTTCCCCAGGATCACACAGCTGGCAAGCATCTGAGGCCAAATTTGAATTCAGATCTTCCTGACTATAGGTGAATCATTGTCCACTGTGCCACCAAACTGCCGCGTGTTCATAACACACTGTACCTTACACAAAGTAGTTGCTTAATAAATGCTTAGGGATTAATTAAAGGATTTAGCACTGGGAAGGACCTCAGAGATCATCTAGTCTTACTCCCTTATCTTAATTTTTGAAAGAAGTGGGGGGTAACTTGGAGAAGAGATGATTTAGGGTAGAGGGGCAAGGAGGGGAAGAAATGATAGCTGTCTTCTCAATGCTTGAATAACTGTCAGATGGACTAGCCTTGTTCTGCTGAGCCCCTGATGGCAGAATTTGGAGTGATAGGAGAAAGTTGCAAAGAGGCAGCTTGAACCATGATGTAAGAAAAGATTTTAGGCTCAATTCATCAAACACTGAAGTCTCTAAAATCTGCAACGGAGCAGCAGTCAGAGGGCCATGGAAGGTGGCAACCTGGGCGCCAGCCAGCTGTGAGCTGTAGCAAAGAAGGAATCCTGCAGGAGTTACTGTGTGAAACTTACTTATCAAAGATTTGTATAAGTGAATGAGAGAATGCAAGAGTCATCAGGCAAGAGGAAAGGAAGGCTGATGTCAGATAGAAGAAGTGCCCTGATATATGTCATGTAAGGCTGGCATTTACTATGGTGCTTGGGTCTCCTATGGAGAACTCTCTGGAGGGGACAGAGATGAGTCATATGGGAAGGGCAGACATGTGTGAGGATCCGCATCATGGAAGATCAAGGATCCATTGGCATACTGGAATAGAGAAACAAGTCTTCCAAAGCAAAACTTTAGTGTGCTTTAGCCAAGGTGGCAGAAAGAGAAACAAAGAACAGTGATGGTGGGGAAAATCCAAGTTCTATGTAAGGAACAGTTTTCAAACAGATTGAGCTGAGCTAAAGTGGAATGTTCAGTAATTTCATTCACATCCAGCTATTTGCTACCCCATTTGGGGTTTTCTTGGCAGAGATACTGGAATGGTTTATCATCTCCTTCTCCAGCTCATTTTACAGATGGGGAAACTGAGGCAAAGAGGGTTAAGTGACTTGCCCAGAGTCACACAACTAGTAAGTGTCTGAGGCTAGATTTGAACTCAGGTCGTCCTGACTACAGACTTGGTGCTCTATCCACTCTACCACCAAGTTACATGGGAAAAAAATGTGGAGTGGGAAGAGTTAGATATTTCCCTCCAGCTTGTTAGCTCTGGCCCCAACTGCTTTGCTGATCTGTATCTCTCTCCTTTCCCCTAATAGTATAATTCAAAGACTTTCTGCTCCCAATCAAACCAAAATCAGTCAGTGAAGCGCATAGTAGGGTACTTAATAAATGGTTGTTGACTGACTTGCTGTCTTTATGCCCCTCCAAAATGAAGGAAATTAAATGCCTCCTGCTTATACCTGGATAAAAGGAAGTCAGATATGTCAAGATTAGGCAAAGGGAGGACAGTGTAAAGTTTATGATTCACTGTGGCAGGCCCCTGTACATATTGGGCATCACAGTCAAAGAGGAGGCAGAGAAATGTAAACATTCCTGTCTCCGAGTTTGTCTATAAAGCAACTAAAGTGAAATTATAACTTACTCAAAAGTATTACAATTTAGAAAAATATGAAAAAAGGGAGGAGAATGTGATGCCTGGAGAGGAAGTGAGCTTCCTGTCAGCAGAGGGGCCCCTCAAGTAGAGCCTCAATGGCTACATGCCAGGGATCTGTGTTCAGGTATAGGTGTAGGTTGGAGGCAGCTAGGTGGCTCAGTGGTTAGAGCAATGGGCCTGGAGTCAAGAAGACCTGAGCTCAAATGTGGCCTCAGTCACTTATTAGCTGTGTGACCTTGGGCAAGTACCTTAATCTCAGTTTGCCTCAGTTTCCTCAATTGTATAATAATATAAATGTATAATAATACAACCATATAGTAATAGTATCTACCTCCCAAGGTAGTTGTGAGAATCAAATAAAATAATATTGAAAAAGAAAAAGCCCTTAGTACAACATGTGGTATATAGTAGGAGCTTTATGAATGCTTATTCTTTTCTCTTTCTTACCCCTTCCCCTTCCCTGCTCCTTCCCAGTCTGGGCTCCTTCCAATAAAGAGATGCCCTCTTTGGCGCATATCCAATAGCAACAATCTATAGACATTTGGTCATATGATCATCATAAATCATACTACCTCTATATAGAAAAGTCCTGTGAAATCCTCACCCACCTTCCCATACCTGGGCTGCCCCAAGATGATGAAGAATAACCCCACCCCTGCTCCCCTTTGACAGAGAACTTTGCATATGATGTCAGGGGAAGGGGAAGGGTGGATGGAAAGGAGATGGACAAGCTTGGGTCCCAGTACTCCCAGGATTCCAGTGTTAAATCAGGAACAGGAGCAGTCCCTGGTAATTTGGGTTGATCATTCTGCCCCTGACTTGTTCCCAGTACAGATGAAGCCCACTGGGGTTGGTTCCAACCTGTTCTGGTCAGCCCTTCCAGATTGGCTACAGATTGTTGCATATTGGGTATGCACCCAAGATGGCGGCTCTTTAAAGAAACTGCTAAACCTGGCATCCCTCTGTGTGGGAAGTATGTGTAAGAGGCAGCCCCAAGAGAAAAGTAATTCAGAGGAAACCAGAAACAGATTTTTCTTTCTTTTTTTTTTTCATTTAAATTCCTGTACTCCCTCCCCAAACTTCCTCCAGAGACCTCAAAGGGATTTTCCAACACCTTTGCTATGAACAGGAAGCATTTTAAAGAATGAAGAGAAGGTACCCAGCTTATGCCATTCCAAAGTGGTCAGTGGTAATTAACTGATATCTAATGTTCTACTTAATAATTATATAATAATGTCCCAGGTAAGGGCATGTTTATCTTTATCACCATAAGTCCAGGTGGCCAGGGGAGGAGCAAAGTGACTGTCTTTATTCTAATGATCTAAGGTTGAATCCAAAGAGTGAGTCTACAGAGCCCAGTGGTTCATGCATACACAGGCAACAGAGATTAGTTCACTTAGGAAATGACTATGTATTGGTTAGGGGCATTTCATTTCTCCATAGAGGGTTTACTATGCCAATGCAATCACTGGTCCAATCTTCCCTCCAAAAACATTATTATCATAATGATGATGATGATGATTATGATTATTTTAAACCTCAAAATAACTTGGCTCTCTCCATTTAAACTCTTGCCCATAACTCTTCCTGGATGTAGAGGGTCCTCACTGGCCTTTTTGGTGTCTATATCCTCTCTCAGAGCTTCCCTCACCAAATAGCTGGGATAACTCTTAGAGAGGGAGCTAAATGCAGATCCATTGGCATATTGGAACAATGAAAAAAAGTCATCCAAAAGCAGAATGGCTACCTTATTCTGCTCTACCCAAGGAAGAAGGTCAAGGTGTACAAGATGCACGTTGCCTAGATGCAGGCTCCATATTTAGATTCCAGTCTTCTCCGAAATGGTCCTGCTTCCCTCCACCAAATCTGTTTGTTGGTCAAGCAAATATTGTTTCTCCATTTTATGACTGAAGAAACTGAGTTCCAAAATGACTTGCCCTGGGTCACATGGTTAGTCAATGAGCATGTATTAAGCACCTACTGTGTCCCAAGCATTGTACTAAGTAACTAATCAAACTGGGATTTGAGCACTGCTTCTATAAATTAATCTAACAACCAGCATTTAGTAATTAATGGCTCTTTACTAAGCCCTAGTGATACAAAAAAAGATAGGAACAGTCCCAGCCCTCAAAGAGTTTACATATTGATGAGAAAGACAACATTTACTAAATAGATATCTATGAGATAAAGGGGGGAGCAGGGTAACACCAAAGTTCATAGACCACTGAACCTGGAGTAAGGAAGACTAATCTTCCCAAGTTCAAATCTGGCCTCAGATACTTACTAGTTATGTGACCCTAGGCAAGTCACTTAGCTCTATTTGTCTCAGTTTCCTCATCTGTGAAATGAGGTGGAAGAGGAAATGGCAAACCACTACAGTATCTTTACAAAGAAAACCCCAAACGGGATCACAAAGAATTGGACATGACTGAAACAATGATGACAACAACATTGGAGGAAACCAAAGACTCTAAGAGATGATGTAACAGTAATTAATTTAGCAGGTATTTGGTCCTTAGTAACTAAGGGCTAAGTACTTCTGTGAAAGAGGCAGAGGGTGTGAACTTTGTCTACTGTGTGAAAGAAACAGAAGGTGTGAACTCTGTCTCCTGTTGCTGACATGGCAGGAGGTGGTTGGCTGAGACAGGAGGCCAGTGCGTGTATTTAAGAAGAGCTGCAGAGGACAAACAGACGGAATCAAGAATTTTTCTCCTGGTGGCTCCTGGTGGAGGGAGCAGAATTTTCACAGCATTTGGAAGTTGGGCTGCTGGACTGAAAACTGAGTTGGAGTTTTCTATGAGGCCAGAATCTGGTGAAAGTGAAGTGACTGCTGCCTGGAAGGCTGAAATTCCTTCTGGATCCTAGGGCCAGCCTAATTGCTGGGGGACTGAAGAAACCAAGATAAGATTTTGTTTGTTTGTGGCTTGGTTGATCCTTGAGTTCCCGGCAACAGAAGTTCTGAAGAAGTTTTGAGATGTGCTGGACTCTGTGAACTTCAGTGTGTAACAAGAATCTCATGGAGGACTGGATAAGAACCTGGGAGCTGTCTGCCTCTGAATCTAGGTGACTGTTTGATGGATTCAGGTAGGAGCTGGGACCAAGGAAGGGGATCCCAGGAATCTGAGAGACCACCCTGAGTCAAGATGAAGAAAAGGCCTCCCCTTGGACACATCATGAAATTGAAGTGTACTGGACACCAAGGGGTAGAGGGTTTGTGTAATTTTCTAATGATTGTATTTAGTGATTAATGATACTTAGTAATTGTGAATCTAGATAAGTGACTGATTAAGTTAACTTATGATTGCCCCATGAGTGGAAGATTGATTATTGTATTGTGAAATGACTGAATGATTAAGTAAGAAGGGTTCCCCCCCCCCTTAGGGAAACCAGATGATTATTCTTTTGTTCTTTGTTCTAAATATTGTGGCCACTGTAGTGAAAACTATGTGGCCATTCTAATGTTAAGCAGTATGAACACTGTATTATGATTTTCTGTGATAAGATGTAATGTTGTGGATATTATACTGTGATTTGTTGTGAATGTTTGCCTTGATTTGTAATGGAATAAATGGAGTGTTCACTATACTGTGTAATCTGAACCTTAAAAGCAGTTCACAGTAGCATTCTTTTGGGAAGCTGCTCACACATGGCATTACAGATGGAAAGCATAGGATTCCAGGAATGGCGTTAGAGCCAGTGGAAAAGCATGGAGAGGGGAATGACTCTGTCAGCATAGAGATCAAGGACAGAAAGTGCAGATAAATGATAAGCTGAACCTAGAATTAAAAGGAAACAGAAGAGGAGGCTGAAACCCCCTTGGGAATTTAACCAATACTTGCAGTGATCCCAGCAACACACACAAAATCATCCTTTTTTCAACACCAATATTCTCCCAGGGATTCTGTATGGCTCAGAATCATGGAACACAATCTCCCAACAGTAGAATGGTGGATAATTCAAAGAGATCAGCACTGATCATACAATCCTACCTCTAAAGTGACAAGAGACCTCAGAGATCATTTAGTCTAACTGCCATATTTTACAGAAGAGGAAACTGATGCTTGGAGAACCCATAGGACCAGAGGTGTTGAGTCAACTTCTTCCACTTTTTAAATTACATTTTATTTTTTCCCAAATGAAATTTCCTCTCACTCCCTGCTTCTCTCCACCCACTCCCCATTGAGGTAGATGCTACATACCTTGGGTGCAGCCTTTTGACTGACTCCAAGTTGTATAGAACAAATCCTTTTATTAAGGGAATTTGTTCTGGGAAATTTGGATTCAATCAAAGGGCCACACTTGAGGACCTAGATGGTTACTTGTGGCTTTAAGGCTGCAGATATTCCACCCTGCTACAGAATATTATCTCCATTTTACAGATGAGGAAACTGAGGTTCAGAAGTAGGATTTCAAATCAGGCCTTCTTGATTCCAAGTCTAGCACTTCATTCAGGCCAAGCTGACATAAGTCATCACCAAATCCTACCATATGTAGGGCCATCTCCAGTCATCCTGAGTTATATCTCACCACTGGACCCAGATGGCTCTGGAGGAGATAGTGAGGTTGGTGACTTTGCACAGCCCTGCCTCACTTAAATCCAATACACTGGCATGGCATGGCATGGCATCACCTCCCTGAGGTCATGGTCCTCTTCAAGAATGAAGGACGAATAATAATAACAACAACCTTAAGTACACTTACTTGACCGCTAGCTGAGAATAATTTGGGGAACTTGGTCTGGCCTAAGAGAAAATTGTCTGGAAAACTACGGAAAGAGAAGAAGGTTGGCCAAGGTGTGGGTGGAGAATTAAAGACAGATCATGTCTCCTTCAGATTTGGTGGGGTTGTGGGCCAGCCTTTTCAGCTGTGTCTTACTCTCCTTGATCCCATTTAGGGGTTCTCTTGGCAAAGATACCAGAAGGGCTGGCCATTTCCTTCCCCAGGAAGGGGCCTCCAAGGGCACCTAAGCCAACATCCTGATTTTACAATGGCAAAGCATCCAGCAAAGTGTCCGTCATATAGTAAACACTGTACAAATGTTAGTTGTTGCTATTTTTTTAGAAAACAGAAAGCGGGTTCATAAAGGCTACATAATTTGGGCCAGAATCTTGCACACCTACTGGGCATTTGAGGCAGGATTTGAACTAAGGTCAGCTCTCTGTCTACCCTGCCAGGGAAGCTGGAATGGATCTTTGGGGTAATTCAGTCCCAGGCTCTCATTTTAAAGAGAAGGAAACTGAAAACCAAAGAGGGGAAATTATTCCTCCATGGTCACTTGTAATAAATAACAAAGGCAAGATACAGACCGAAGCCTCACAATTAGATGGAAATGGGGAAGGAGGAAGAGAATCTGGAGGAGATGATGGGGGGGGGG
>JAQQSU010012038.1:0-12020 GCA_028627135.1 Pseudochirops cupreus
ACCCCCCTTGTTCTATTCTCTTTGTCCCTGTCCGTTTATAGAAGTGTGTGCTTCTAACAACCCTCCCCCCCCAACCTGCCCTCCTCTCCATCATCCCCCCTCTCATCCCTTTCCGCCCTACTCTCCTATAGGGCAAGATACCCAATTTGGAGTGTATGTCATTCCTTCCCTAAGCCAAATTCAATGAGACTAAGGCTGAACCATTCCATTTTGCCTTCCTGTTCTTCCCCTCCATTGTAACAGTCATCCCTTGCCTCTTCTATATGAGATGATTAACCCCATTCTGTCTCTCCCTGTCCCCTCTCATTCTATTCCTCTCCCACCTCTCAATTTCACCTTTTAAAATATCATCCCTTTCTATTCAATTAATCCTGTGCCCTCTATGTATACCTGTACACATATATACACACACTCCCATATGTATTCATTTGTATATATACCCTCCTATATAGACATACGTGTATTTATATACATATATACATTTATATTCCCTTCAACTATCCTCATACTGAGAAAAGTTTCATAAGTTACAATGATCATTTTTCCATGTTGGCATGTAAATAGTTCAACTTTGATAAGTTCCTTATGATTTCTTTTCCCTGTTTACCTTCTTATGCTTCTCTTGCTTCTTGTATTTGAATGTCAGATTTTCTGTTCAGTTCTGGTTTTTTCATCAAGAATGCTTGAAAGTCCTCCACCTCACTGAATGACCATATTTTTCCCCTGAAACAATATACTCAGTTTTGCTGGGTAGGTGATTCTTGGTTTTAATCCTAGCTCCCTTGATCTCTGGAATATCATATTCCAGGCGCTTCAGCCCCTTAATGTAGAAGCTGCTAGATTCTATGTTATCCTGATTGTGTTTCCACAGTATTCAAGTTGTTTCTTCTTGGCAGCTTATAATATTTTCTCCTTGATCTGGGAATTCCAGAACCTGGCTATAACATTCCTAGGAGTTTTCTTTTGGGGATCTTTTTCAAGAGGTGATCAGTGAATTCTTTCAATTTCTATTTTGCCCTCTGGTTCTCAAATATCAGGGCAATTTTCCTTGAGAATTTCTTGAAGGATGGTCAGTTATCTTGTCTTCGAAGGGGACTTGAACTAATGAGCCTCGAGACCTCCTTCCACCTCTAAATCCACAATCGTATGACCTGAACTCCAGTTCCTGGTGTCACCTACTAGCTATGTGAGCTAGGACAAGTCACCTACCTTTGAGCTTTGATTCTGCCATTCTTTAACTTCTCCCAACTCTAACATTCCATCTGAGAAGGGAGTGAGTGTGCTATCTAGCAGGAAGAGCACTGAATTTAGAGTCATGCTTGGGTCTGTGCCCACCTCTGCCTCATACATACCTTGGTGAAGAAGTCTCTTCCCTCCCGAGGTCTTGGCCTTCTCATTTTAAAATGAGGCCTTTGTACTAGATAATCTCTGAGATGCCTTTCAGATCTAAACTCTCTGATCCCACGAAGATAAGTTGGTTAGTAGTCTGGAAGCTGAACCTCTGTGCTCCAATACAATGAAAAGAAAAGATATTTGAGGGAACTACTGGAGAGGGAAGAAGTGTTATTCCAATCCAAATTAGGTAATTAGACATTTAAGAAGCACCTACTAAGTGCTAAACACTGGGATACAGAGACAGAAATACAAGTCCTTTCCCTCAGGGCATTTATATTCTATTGATGAAGCATAGCTGTTGTTTCTGGAGGAGCTTCCAGGGTTCTGTGTCCTTCCCTAACCAATCTACTAATTCCTAGATTGTTTTCTTTGGTCTTAGACTCTCCCAGAGGGCTACATGAATTGTCTCCTTGTGTCCAGGTGGCCCTTGGATCTACCATGTATAGAAGCAGCAACATCACTAGGAGAGGAGTTTGTATCTTGTTTTGAGAAGAAAGAACACCTTGAGGGAACACACTTTGCCCCAGAACCGGGAATATCTTGATTCTTAGACAGCCTTGACACCTGGCTATTGGGGCAACATATCATTTCCTCTTTTCTCTTTGTTGACAGATAGAACTCAATGTGTGTTTGTAACAGTTTGTGGATAAATTGTATCATAATACACTAGTACCAAGCATATCATGGTGTGAATCCTTGGAGGTTGCAATAGGTCCTATTAGAATCCCTCTTGAAAAGGTAAATGAGGGGCAGCTAGGTGGTGCAGTGAATAGAGCACTGGCCCTGGAGTTGGGAGGACCTGAGTTCAAATTCAGCATCAGATACTTAATACTTACTAACCTACAGCTCCCTAAAGGCATGTGAAATCTATTTCTCAGTCTTTCTGATCAGCTCCATCATAAGTGTAGGGAGAGAGAATAGTCAGGAAAGCTCATGGAAGGGGCCAAGGCTGGTGGTATTCCATGTACATATTGAGAGTTTTATAATGAATGAGAGACCCATAACTTTAGAAAAGTGAGCAGTTACAACCTTGAAGTATATGAAGAGATTTTGGAGGGGAAGAAGTCAGAAGGTAGGGTGGTTCCTCCATGTCTGAATAAGAGAAAACAATTAGACATGAGACAGGCCTTTTTGACAGCTGAGGGAGTGAAGTGCTAGAAATGAACTTGTGAAGCCTGTGTCCCTGGAGAGCCTCAAGAAGAGGACAAACTCTTCTCCTTTATGGTTTAGTCGTTCACATGCCTGAAGACAAAGAGATGAAGCAGATCATTTATTAAGGTTTCTCCCAGTTTGTGGAGTTCATATCACTCTGATTCTTTTAGAGCAGTGGTTCTCAACCTGTGGGTCACGACCCTTTCACAGGGGTCGCCTAAGACCATTGGAAAACACATATTTCTGATGGTCTTAGGAATCGAGACACCATTCCTCTATCCATCTCCAGGCCGGTCCGCCCACATGCAGATACGCCCACATATGAGTATTAAAGGGTCACGGCATTAGGAAGGTTGAGAACCACTGTTTTAGAGTAAGAAAGAGGTGATTGAATCGGTGCTGGATGAACTTGGTCTATGGCTTATGAGCACATATGAGACATGGTTATAAATTAATCAGGCAGATGAGTCTCATTATTTCACTGTGACTTTCCTTACCCACACAGTCAATGATTCTGAAAACGTAGCCGAGTCACGCAGGAAGGAGCAGAGCGGGGACTAGAACACCAAACTGGCCACAGGAGGAAATCAGAAAAACGAGAAGGGCAAAACTGAAGCAAGAGAAAAACTGAAGCAATATCTGGAGTCATTTTGTCACAGAGGACAGAGAACACTGAATTTGGCATCAAATATGTGTTTTTTTGGTTTTGTTAGAGGCAATTGGGGTTAAGTGACTGGCCCAGGGTCACATAGCTGGTAAATATCTGAGGTTGGATTTGAATTCAGGTCCTTCTGACTCCAGAGTCAGTGTTCTATCCACTGTACCACCTAGCTACTCCCAAATTTTATGGTTTTGAGACCTTAATTTTCTCCTCTATAAGAAAGGAAGACTAATTATTGCATTGCTTACTTCACAGAACTGTTTTGAGGATCAAAAATTAGCAGCCATTTTTAATATATGTGCAGAGCTTTGTGAACAGTGAAGTGACACATATCTATAAGCCTCTTTGCCTAGAGTTATTATTCCTTTCCCTATCAGGAGTTGAGACTTGGAATAAGGAAGACAATGAGCTTTCCAGGTTCCCAAAAGGAAAATCATGACATGCTTAAAGCTATGGGCCCTTAGAGTGAGTCTGGCTGGCCCAGGGTCAAACCTAGAACTTGGGGTACTGCTACTCCCTTCCGGCTCCAGCTTCCTGTTCATCCTGGGGCCTGAGGCTCTGGACTGCAGTTGGGTTTGGGAGCCAAAGTATGTCTTCAGCAAAAATGGAGGCAGGCTGCTTTCACCCAAATATGTATGTATCTAGGGTACTGAAGGTACATGATTACAGAGAGAACCAGGAAATCCAGACATCAAGTCAGGACATTTAGGAGGTCCCGTAATCTAGGATCTATATTCCAAAATGAGAGAAGTAGTTGGGGATGGTCCCCCTACCATACTACTCAGGAACTTGGGAGGGGCAGGAGAGAAAGAGGTAGGACCAGTATGAGCTCAGATAACAACTCATTTTTGTATAGCTTTGAACCTCTGGAAGGGCTTTCATATGTGTGTGCAAATACATATTATATAAATGTGCATGTATATACACATATAAATCTTTATTGTATAATACAATATAGAATTCTGTATTATAAAATCTGCATAACAGAGGATTATATTGTATATGCATGTATATATAATTTATCCTTAGAGCGTCTCTGTAAGGTAGACAGACAAGGCCTATTTATGTGAATATATATTAAGGGGTAAGAAGAAGAATTCAAAAAACCTTTCAATGCCTACTGTGTGTACAGCCCTTTGCCAGGTACAGGGGAGGTGAAAAGGTTAAATAAAACATAGCTTCTGTCCTTATGGAGCTTAGAGTTTAATAGGAAATCAGATGTTTTTTTCTTTACACTAGAGCCTTGATTTCACTGGTGTCAAGAACTTTCAGTGAGGAAACTGTCACTAGTCCTGGTCTAAAATTTGTAGCCTTAATAGAGTTTCCTGGAGTGCTTAGAGGTTGTCACAGTGTGTATGTGTATGTATTATATAATGTGTGTATATATAATACACATATACATACACACACATATATGTACACACACACACATATATATGCACACACACGTGTGTGTGTGTGTGTGTGTGTGTGTGTGTGTGTGTGTGTGTGTGTGTGTGATGGGACTTGAACTCTTCTGGCTTCTTGGTTTGGGGCTGGTTTTCTATCCACCACAATATACTGCCTTTCAGTCAATATGATACACAAAAGATGGTATCTTACTAGTACCTAGTGTGATGGAAATAGTTAACATTGGTTACTATTCTTCTTTGGTCAGTGAAGAAATTGAGGGCACAGAAAGGCTAACTGGACTTCCTTTAAGGTCACACAATAAGTTAGCTCTAACCGAAGAACCCACCCTAGGTCTCTGGACTCAGCTCTCCGCAAATATTTATTGGGCACCCACTAGGCATGCCTCAAGCCCTTTATGCTAGGTTTAAATTGTTAAAGATACATATGATATTATATACCTAGGCATTTCCTCTCATCCAAAGACCCCCACCCACCTATTTGTGTATGCAGGGGCACCATGTGTTTCAGTAGGGCCCAGAATCAGGGTCACATCAAGCAGAGCTCCTGCCCCACGTTTCCTCCGCAAGGCACCCATTGAAAAAACTGGTAGCATTGTTTGGCAGAAGAGAATTCTTGTAGCTCAGAGGCTCATCATCACATCTAATTATGGAGGTAAGTGCAGGATAGAAGGAAGAGAGAAGGTTTACATCTGTCAAGCTGTACATCAAAAACCCTTTCAATTTGAGAAAGCTTGACTCTAATCAAAGTAAAATGTGTCTCTGGTGTTTTCACCTGGGATTGGATGGGATTGATTGCATCTGCCCAGCAGATGCTGAGGTGTGAGTCTGAATTTAGGTCTGGAGTACATCAAGGCAGGATGGGGACCTAGGGCTGGGGCAATGATCCTCAAAAGTGGAGAGCCTCTTTCTGGATCAGCTTCTGACTTACTGACAGAGCTAGAGGACTGTGGCAGTTATATGAGGTGTCGGAAGAATGCCTGGATGGAGAGCTAGAAGGAAAGGGTTGCTGTCATTGATCATTAACTCCCAAGTATCCAGAAGGAGAGAATGACGTGGCTGGTGACCTGGTGCTGAAACTGCCCAAGGCAGGGAGTGCACTTGTAATTTCTACCATTGTAGCTATACCTCTCAATAACCATTATAGTTCTCAGAATTAACTCTGTAGGCTCCTCCATGGTGCCCAGGCTTCTCCAATGGTGGAGACTCAGTGTGGAAGAACCTCTAGGAGCCTTGTTACCTCCAAGGCTAATCTGACATGTAATTAACTACTGTACCCCTGACTGCCTACAGGCAATGAGAAACAACAAATAGTCAGTGATCATATATGGTGGTTGGCCAACAGGGTGCTGGATCCAGCTGCCTGTGAGACGGTGGGATGGGGGAGAGATGGTCTTTATCATCATGGTCACATAGGGTATTGTCAACTGACTACCTCCCTCCTCTTGCTTAGGACTTACCCTTCTCCCTTTGTTGAGCACTAAAAATCTCATTTTCCCAAAAAGAAAGCAAAGACACCTAAATATAATCAGTTTCTTGTTTTATTTTTGGAATATGCCTTTTTATGTCTTAAGCATCCTAATGTGTAGAGATTGAGGAAAAGGAAGGACAATTCATTACCCATCTCTGTCCTTGAGGTCACTGTTAAGTCATTTCCCCTTTGCTGAAAAAAGAATCCTTACTTGACCCTGACATTCCCTGGAGCTCTCATCCTTCATCTCTTCTCTCTCTGAGATCAGAGTTTGGGGGGGGGGGGGGGGAAATCATCTATATTCAGTTGCTTCCATTTCCTCTCCTCTCCTCCCACTCAGTTTTCAGCCCCTTCCTTTCTTGCTCCTCATCTTATTTAATTTCCCTGAAGCCCGGGATGGTGTGAACCACCCCTGTCTTGGAAATGCTTTCTCCTCTCTGGGCTTCCTCAGCCATGATTTCTTTTGGGTTTGCTTCTTCTGAATCTGAACTGGATTATATCATTCATCTTCTGCCTCTTGATCATTCAAGTCCCCTAAAGCCCTGCCCTGGGCCCTGTTCTCTTTCTGCACTCCCTCCAATTGATCTTATCAGTTCCCAAAGGTTTAATTATCACCTCTCAGCTGGTAGCTTCTAAATCTACCATATTTTGCCCTCATCTTGGATGGCCCAAGGGATAGAGTCTAGAAGACCTGAATTCAAATTCAGCCTCTGACACTTCCTAGCTGTGTGAGCCAGGGCAAGTTACTTTGTCTCATCTGTAAAATGGGCATAATACCACCTACCTCTCTGGACTGTTGTAAGGTTCAAATGAGATATTTGTAAAGTATTTAGTACAGTTCCTGGAGCATAGTAAACTCTATGTAAGTGCTAGCTATCATTATTATTATTAATCCTATTTCTCTAGGATTCTAGTCCTGTTTTATCAGAAGCCTGCTGGATGTCCCTTTGACCTCTCTATCTGGACATCGCTATGAACAAAATGGAGCTCATTGTCTTACCCCCAAACACCACCCCAGTTCAGGCCCATATCATCTCTGGCTTCAACTGTTCAATTCACCAAGCCTTTATTACGTGGCAGGCTCTTGTCATAGCTTCCTTATTGGTCATCTTGAGTCTATTCTCTCTCCTCTACAACCCAGACGCTTTACAGGAGACACATTAATATCCTAAGGCAGAAGTATGATCATTTCATTCCCATGCTCAAAATCATGACTGACTTGCCTCTAGGATAAGTTACAAATTCCTCAGGCTAGCATATCAAGCTCTCCAACCATCCAGCTCCCACTTGTATTCCTAGATGGGTTTCACATTACTTCCATTTACACACTCCTCCTCCTAACTAAAATTACTTGTAGCCTGTCTCCTTGCTTGGAATGTACAGCTTCCTAACCGTTTAAGCCCCTGCCCCCTGAATCTCTTCTTTCCTTCAAGGTTCAGTTTAGGTATCACCTTCTCCTCATGGCCTTTCATTTTCATTCCCCTAGTCTTAACCTTTTCTTCCTCAGATGATCTTGTACTTGCTTATCTATCCAGATACACATGATAGCCTTCCAAGAGAACTCAAGTTCCTTGAGGGCAGGAACTCTCCTGTGTCCCCAGGACCTACCACAGTGCCCAGCCCAAGTAGGTGCTTACTAAAAGCTTTTTGAATTACTTAAGGTGCCTTCTTTCCCAAGAGCATTAATTAGTAGCTCTTTCCAAAAATGAATGCATCTAAATTCAGTCTGCCTTGGCCAAACACTCTAAGAGCCGGTCAGAAAAGAATTAATTAAATAAGAGATATTGCTGGAAGAGTGATGAAATCCCTCTTTAATGAACCACTCTAAGAAAGCAATCCATCTCTTTTTTCATGGGGGACAAATTCTTCTCTTATCCTAGTCTGGATATGGTAGAGGAAATATAAGATCTCATCTCCAACCAGCCACAGATAGCTAAAGAATAATGTAGGTGATGGGGTTGTAGACACTACCCAAGATCTCTGTACACCCAGAATGGTTTCTTCGCTGCCTGGACTTTAGGGAGAAAGAGTAACTTGTCCCCTGTTTTGATTAAATTAAAAGATTCTGGTTGGTTTGTGGATTGAGACTATGTCCTAACTATTCTGCCTTCAGGTAGCCCCATGACATCACAGACAAGTGAGAATTTTTTTTCCAAGTTAAATTCATTTTGACAAGTGGTAATTAATGAATCAATGTTGGCTTGTAGATGAGTGTGTAGTGGGATGCCCAGGCTCTACACTTGTTTTTCCTCTATTCGATATTTTGATTAAATGACTTAGATGAAGACATGCATCAGTAACTTGGATGAAGACATGGGTGACATGCTTATCAAATTAATGAGTGATGTAAAGCTTGTAGGGATAGTTAATGTGCTGGATAATAGAATGAACTCTCCCCAAATCATGAGAGTATAGAATTATAGGCCCAAACAAACAATATAAATCGATGCAGTTACTCCCTCTGCTGATAGATTGTAACCCTTTAGTGGGGTCTTTGTGAATTGCTATCACTACCACATCCCTACTCCCACCTCCCAAAACACAAGAAATAATAATAATTGCCTGGTGGAAAGGTTTCAGGTGATGAGTCTCTCCAATTAGCTAGACCTCAGATGATAAGACAATGAAGTAGATTGCTAGATCTGTACCCTAAACCATTCCAGTTTAATAGGACCTGCCACGATCTGGTAGACACAGCCTTGAGCAAAGTATTATCATTGCCAATCCATGATTATTCACCAGAGTAGTGTTCCAGTAGGGAAGGAGGGGGGAACAAAAGATGGAAGGAAGGAGAGGGGAAGGAAGGAGAGGGGAAGAAAAGATGGAAGGAAGGAAGGAAGGAAGGTAGAAGGAAGAAAAGAAAAAGAGGGAGGAAGGAAGGAAGGAAGGATTTATTAAGTGACTCTGTGCCAAGTGCTTTTACAAATATTTTCTCCATTGATCCTCACAGCAACCCTGGGAGCTTGGTGCTATTCTTATTCTTACTTTACAGTTGAGGAAACTGAGGCAGACAGTGGGGAAATGTCCAGGGTCACAGAGCTAGTAAGTATCTCAGGCTAGATTAGAACCTAGATCTTCCTGACTCCAGGCTCAGCCCTCTATCTACTGCAACAGCTAGGTGGCAAAGTAGGGCTTGGCATTTATTTAACTTTCTCAAACAAGGTAAGTTTAATAGAGATAAATAAAGTCCTACACTTAGATTTGATTGTAAAAGCCTAGAGAGTGACAAATGAACAGCAGTTACTATGAAAAAGACCTGGGGGGTTTGCAGTGAAGGCTAATTCAATGTGAGCCAGCAATGCAGAGCTGGTGGCCCCAAAGGCCAATGTCATCTTAAGCTAAGGCTACAGAAGGAGAGGGTGTGGATTTCAGAAGGTAAGAATCTCATGCTACTGGTCACAGCACTTCTGGAACATCTGATTCTGGTCTGGGCACCACACTTACGAAGGACTTTTTCTAAAGCTGAGATGCATTTAGATTAGAGCAATTGGGTTCTTTTTCTTTTCTTTTCTTTTCTTTTTCTTTTTCTTTTTTCTTTTTGCTTTTTGGAGGTGGGAGGGCAGGGCAATTGGGGTTAAGTGACTTGCCCAAGGTCACACGGCTACTACGTGTTTAGTGTCTGAGGCCAGATTTGAACTCAGGTCCCCCCTGACTTCAGGGCCAGTACTCTATTCACTGAACCACCTAGTCATCCCCAGCTGGGTTCTTAATGGGATTGGAAACCATGTTGCATGAAATGTACCTGGAGAAAATACAGATGCATGTAGCTTGGAAAAGAAAATACTTAGAAGGGAACTGATTCTTGATTTCAAATATTTGAAGGGTTGTCATGTGTAACTATCAGTCTTACTGTTGTGATCCCAAAGGGCAAAGAAAAAGCCAGTAGATGGAAGCTACTGGGAGCCAGGTGTTAGCTCAGTATTCAGAATAACTTTTCTAACAATTAGAGCTATCTGAAAAGGGAATCTACCACCTTAGGAGTTTAGTAAATATCTGTGTTCTTGTTGACTTAGGAAATAAGGCTGGGAAAAGTTGAACAAAGGTTGAATGAGCCCCTGTCCTGGTCCAGTAGGGCTGCTTTGGATAGTTGGGTGACCTGGCCATTAATGCCAAAAGCAGGAGGCCTTTGTTTTAGCTCACACACAAGGGAAGGCCTGAAGTATAAGGAGATGCCCAGCCATGGGGGAACAGAACAGGGAGGCAAAGATATCAAGATACTAGACTTGAGGTGCAGTGGTCATGGCAGAAGAGAAAGGGAATTCAACCATAGGTCTGCAGAAATTATTGCTTGGTCTTGGTGCTACCAACCTAGTCATGCCTCTTAAACAGTGGGAGAGATGGCTGGGATACTGTCTCCTTTTTCAGAGAAGTGCCTCAAACCCCACCCCCACATCTCCTTCATTGGGGCTAGAAATTATTACTGCCTAACTAAGGTGCCCACCCTGGTTCTGGGAATCAGAAGAATCATCCCTAATGCAAAGGTAGTGGGTTGTAACTTTAGGGCAGTGGACAGTAGGGAACAGGCAATACACACTTGTGGCTATGCATTCATACTCAGAGAACCCTCCCAGGCTTAGGAGAGGCTGGAAAAAACTCTCTCTGTGCCAGCAATGAAATGGGAATACTAGTGCCTCTGATTGGTTTTCTTCCTTCAGGGCCATAGGAAGGGAGCCACCCAATTAGCAAGGTTGCAGAGGGTATGTAAGGTTCTAGCACAGAACATTCTGTGCTACCTATGGAGGGTTTCAGAAGAAAAAGGAGCAGAACCAGTCTGAGATGGGGGAGGGAGGAATGAGAACTGCAAAAAGAAAACAAGGAGTAGGACAGAGTCAAGATGGCAGTGTAGAAGCAGGAAAACTCCATGGCTCCCCCCATAACCACCTCAAATACCTGTAAAATATGACTAAACAAATTTTAGAGCTACAGAACCCACAAAGTGACAGAGATACTAATCTCCTGCCAAAGGCAGCCCGGCAGGTGGGCAGGAAGGGTTCATTATAGCACACTGGGAGCCAAGCCCAGCACCACATGAGCCCGAGGTTTTAGCCCAGGGTGGCCTGACCAGCCACGGCTAGAGGGACTGCAGAGAGTGGATCACCAGCAGCTGTGGCCGTTTCTAGAATTATCAACCCAGAAATATGAAAGACAAAGTAAAAGGTCAGTGGAACTATCCTGGATCTGGTGGGGACACAGTGTGGTCCCCCCAATGCTCCCGGAATGAGAAGCGGCGGAAGTGGTGGCCCTGCAGCTGTCTCCACATGGCTGCTTCAGAGCTCCCAGCCTGCAGATTGTAGTGGGGCCAAACAACCATTCAGAAGCTAATCACTCTTGCCTTAACCTGCCTGGATAAGAATCACAGTCTTGGGTGGTGGTCCTGAGATGTGTGACCAGTAAGCCAAAGCTGGTTGGGGCTGCAGAGATTGTGGCCTCCTAATAGTTCCAGCAGCTGCAAAAGCCCCAGCAATTTGGGACAAAGCTCTCCCCTCTGGAAGCAGAGTTCTACTGTGGCAAAGAGCTCAAAAGTCAAGTAATTGTCTGACAATATGAGCAAGTAAAGGAAGCAAAGCAAGCACAGCCATCCAACTTTAGATTCCTTTTATGGGGACAAAAAGGATCAAAGCATGGAATGGGAGGAAGACAACACAGTTAGAACTCCTACACCAAAAGCTTGCAAGAAAAAATATAAACTAGTTACAGGCCATGGAGGAGTTCAAGAAGGATTTTGAAAATCAAGTAAGAGAAGTGGAGGAAAAATTGGGAAGAGAAATGAGAATGATGCAAGAAAATCATGAAAAGAGAGTCAACAACCTGACTAAAGAAAATAACACCTGAAAAAATAGACTAACTTAAATGGCAAAAGAGACCCAAAAAAACCAATGAGGAGAAGAATGCCTTAAAAAGCTGAATTTGCCAGATGGAAAAAGAATTTCAA
>JAQQSU010012039.1:0-12020 GCA_028627135.1 Pseudochirops cupreus
TATTAGTAGTAACATAAGTATTAATAGTATATGATGTAAACTAAATAAGTATTAATAAGTGCCATTAAGAAGAATTTATAAGTATTAAAGATATACCATATATTGTATGTTATATGTAAATGTTATAAATAAGTCACCTATAAATGTTTAATTATTAGTAATATAAGTATTAATAATACATTGTATGTAATATATGATGTATTCTACATATGTAAGTGTTAATAAATAAGTCATTTATAATTTATTTGTTAATTGTCTACTCCAAGGATGGGGAACCTGAATCCTGGAGGCCACATGTGGCCTTCTAGGTCCTTGGGTGCGGCCTTTTGACTGAGTCCAGTTTTACAGAACAAATCCTTTTATTAAGGGGATTTGTTTTGTGAAGTTTGGATTCAGTCAAAGTGTCATCCTTGAGGATCTAGAGGGCCACATGCGGACTCGAGGCCGCAGGTTTCCTACCCCTGGTCTACTCTGTGCCAGGCTGGGGATTAAGTTAAGTACTGGGGATACAAAGAAAGGCAAAAGGAGGACCTGATGGTCTAATGGGAGAGACAATATGCAAAAATCTTTGTACGAGTAAGATATATACAGGATAAACTGGTGATAAGCACAGAGGAAAAGCACTAAGGACTGGAAAATGCTTCTCACAGTAGGAGAGAATTTGGCTGAGATTGAAGGAAGCCAGGGAAACCAGGAGATGGAAATAAATAGGGAGAAGAGATCCAAACATTGGAGACAGCCAGTCAAAATGCTCCTCATTTGGAGATGATGGAGTGTTTTATGTGAGGAATCCAGCCAGGAGACTAGTCAGTGAGCATCCATTTCTTTGGAACCGTAGTCTGCCATTGTGAATACTTTGTTGTCCTTCCTTCCTTCCTTCCTTCCTTCCTTCCTTCCTTCCTTCCTTCCTTCCTTCCTGTCTCTCTGTCTGCCTCTGTCTGTCTCTGTCTGTCTCTGTCTCTCTCTTCCCTTCTTCCATCTTTGACCTCCTTGGGGTATATGCCTAATAGTGGGTCAATATGTTAATTTGTTTTGTTTTACTATATTTACTAGTGAGGGGTTCTTAGAGTGGTTTGGAAAGTTACAGTAATATAAAACAAAAAAGGGGGGCACCTAGGTGGCACAGTGGATAGAGCATTGGGCTTGGAATTAGGAAAATTTATCTTTCTGAGTTCAAATCTGGCCTCTGATACTAACTATCTGACTCTGGGCAAGTCGCTTAACTCAGTTTCCTCATCTGTTTGTTTTGTTGGATGACTAATGACATCATGAGGGTGATATCTTGATCTGTGTGTGGATTGGACCCATCTATAAAATGAGCTAAAGAAGGAAATGGTAAACCACTCCAGTATTTTTGCCAAGAAACCCCCAAAAAGGAGTCATGACGAGTTGGACGCAAGTGAAATGACTCATCAAGAGCAAACAAACAAAAAAGAAAAAGGTGTTAATAAAACATTTTAAAAGGACAATGAGCTTATGACCTGTAACAATTATGTGAGACAAAAATAATTGTCTCCCTGGTCACGTGAGTAGATGTGCCACTTTACTTATGACGGGTACCCAGAATTACTGGTTTTAAATGACAATAATCACAGAAGACAAAGAGAGGTTCTACCAGGTTAGAAAGGCTGTTTGTTTGCCTTCAGGTCAGAGGAGAAGCTTGTATAGACACATGTAGGGATGGCCTGTTCCCTGGAGAAAAAACTGGAGGTGGTCACTCTGCTGCTACGTATGTATAACCTGAGAGGCTTCTTTGGGAACATCATAAGGCAAGGTGTGGGCAGGATGGATTGATCATCCACATTGCCAAGCATTCTTGCCATTGGGCCCTAAGGGAAGGGAATAAATATTTATATATGTGCCAGACACTGTGTGCTAAGTACTTTACAAACATTCTTATTTGATAATAAGAAATTATCATTTATGATTTTCTATCTATCTATCTATCTATCTGTCTATCTATCTATCTATCTATCTATATCTGTGTCTATCTATATCTGTATCTATCTATCTCTATCTATCTATCTGTCTATCTCTATCTATCTATCTATCTATCTATCTATCTATCTATCTATCTATCTATATCTGTATCTGTCTATCTCACAACATCTCTGTGAGGTAATGTCATTTCCTCCATTTTACAGTTGAGGAAGCTGAGGCAAGGAAGAGATTAGGTGACTTGTCCAAGGTAATACTGGGAATAAGTACCAACATCAAATTTGAAGTCTGGTCTTCCTGGCTCCACATCTAGTGCCCTATTCACTGTGCCACCTTTTCCTGCTTGTCAGTCCCTTTCTTCTTCCTCTTTCTGAGGGGAATGAAAGTAATTCTCTTCTTGAATCCATCAAGATCTCAGCTTGGAGAGTGAAAATGAGAAAAAACTGAGAAGGCCCCTCTAATTCCCTTGGCTTGAGGAAGGCACATTCTCTGGCAGGTTGAACTGGTGGTGGTAGTGGTGGTTATTTTGGTCTGGAACTGTGTCATTAGTATTCTGGGGAGGAAACTCCCTTTACAAATACGTATGGATATCTGTTCTGCAATTTATCTACTGAGAGGGTTCCTGGGCCACTGAAATGTTCAGGGACTTCAATGTCAAAGGACCACCTGCCAGGGTGGGGACTTGATCCTGAGTCTTTCTGAATCTTACTCTGACCCACCATGCCTACTTCTTTTTCAAGATTGAGCTGAGAACTTTTTAGGAATATTGATAACTTCTTGTCTTCTTCCATTTCATCAGCAACCACTGTATTGTTTTTTTAATTAATTTTTTTAAAGAACAAAATCTTATTTCTTTTCCTTCCCACTTCCCCCCCATGACCGGAAAAACAACAACAAACAAAATCTTTACATCAGATCTGCATAGTCAAGCAAAAGGAATTCCTCCATTGTCCATTGCCTTGACCTTGAACCTTTTGCATTCTTGTGTCTGCTTGCCTTTGGTAACAATCTGCTGACGGTCACCTCCATTCAGGCTGCCATCACCTTCAGCCCATTAGCAGAAGTGCTAGAAGTCACAAATAGAATCAGCAGACACTGTGTCTGAAGAAAGGGTTGAAAAGGGACAGACAGTCCACATTTTATGAATTATTTCTGGGGCACGGCAGAGAAAATATTCTAAAACATCATTTCTTATTATTGTTCAGACTTATGAATTCCTTGGCATGGGGAGCAGTCAGTGAGGAGTCTCACTACTGATGGAGAGCAATGCCTGATTGATAACTCATAGTCTTAGAGAAAGGGCAGCTTGGTGGCGCCATAGTGCATCGAGTGCCCAGCCTGTATTCCAGAAGACTCATCTTCCTGAGTTCAAATTCAGCCTCAGATATTTACTAACTGTGTGACTCTGGGCAAGTCACTTAATTCTGGTTGCCTTGGTTTCATCATGTGTAAAATGCAAACCACTCCAATGTCTGCCAAGAAAACCTCCAATGGGGTCATGAAGAGTCAGATGTGACTGAAAAAAAGTCTTAGAGAGTAAGGTTACAAGTTATATATGTCTGTATGTGTATACATACATACATACATACACACACACACACACACACACACACACACACTTAGATACATAGTCTACAGATGTTGCTAAAAAAATAAACATAGCAATATCTGTATACTATGTATCTAAGTATACGTCACATCTACAAAAAGTTATAGCTTATTTCCTCATTGCCTCTATTTATTCCTTAAATTTCTTTTTCTTGTCTTATTGCTGTAGATATCATTTTTGTATAATATTGAAGAATGATAGTGTTATATATAGACAAATGCATGCATATGTATATCACATACTTGCACATGTATATACAATATACACATGCATACACTTATGCATGTATGTGTGTCTTCCTGACTCTGAGAAGGGATCATGCTGTTAATATAGCAATCAGTCATAAACATTTATTAAATAAGCACTCTCTGCTAGACAGTGTGTAAGCCTTGGGGATAAAGAAAGAGGCAAAAAACAGTTCCTAGTCTCAAAGAGCTCAAAGTTGATTAGAGGCTGGAAATTCTTCCTGTAGAAGATGGGATTTTAGTTGGAGGTAAAGAAAGCCAGGGAAGTGAGGCAGCTAGGAGGATCTGAGTTCAAATCCAGCCTCAGACACTTGATATTTACTAGCTGTGTGACCTTGGGCAAGTCACTTAAACCCAAATGCCTTGCCTTCCCCCCTCCCCCCCCCCCCAAAAGACAGGGAAGCCTGTAGGTGGGGATAAGGAGAGAGAACATTCCAGACATGTAGTATATGTGTGTTGCTGTGTCACCATAAGTGAATTTATCAATATAGATTCTTTTGCAGTGTGAATATTTACAGTTAAATTCAACATGATTTTATCATGTTTCTATTGAGTATCCACTACTAATAAATGCCTTACTCTGACCTATAAGGAAATATATGGCGTAGCCTTTGCCCTCCAAGGATTGATTGTAAAGTTGGGATTATTTTCTTGCTGTATGTTCCTTAGTCCTTAAGAAGTGACTAAGTTTTTCCCCTCCAGAATTTATTTATTTATTTTTAGTTTTCAATATTCATTTCCACAAGATTTTGAGTTCCAAATTTTCTCTCCATCTCTCCCCTACCCCCCACCCCAAGATGGCAAGCATACTGATTACTCCTTCTTCCAGTCTGCCCTCTCATATATCCCCCTCATCCTTCCCCTTCCCCCATTCCCCCTCCTTTCTTGTAGGGCAAGATAGATTTCTATATCCCATTGCTTATATATCTTATTTTCTGGTTGCTTGTAACAATAATTTTTTAACATTTGTTTTAACAACTTTGAATTCCACATTCTCTCCCTTCTTCCCTCTTCACCCACCCCCACTGGGAAGACAAGCAATTCAATATAGGTTACACATGTGTAGTTAAGCATAACATTTCCATAGTAGTCATGTTGTGAAAAACTAACTATATTTCCCTCCATCCTATCCTGCCCCCCCACTTATTCTATTTCCTCCTTTGACCCTGTCCCTTTTCAAAAGTGTTTGCTTCTAACTATGCTCTCCCCCAATCTGCCCTCCCTTCTATCATACTCCCCCTCCCCTTATCCTCTTCCTTCCTACTTTTCTGTAGGGTAAGATACCCAGTTGGGTGTGCGTGTTATTCCCTCCTTAAGCCAAATGAGACTGTTTTCTATGAAAACAAATAATCAATGTAGAGAACAGTAGCCTTTCTTTCCTTTGGTTCTTTTGCTTTTTTTTTTTTTAAATAAGCTCTATTTTATTTCCCTTACCTGAAACAGTATTTTGAATATTTACTCAGGGAAAGAGTACAAGATTCTTTTGTTTCCATTTTGTTTTGTGTGTGGTGTGGTGTGTGTGTGCATATGTTTGGGATGCGTGTGTGTGTGTGTGTGTGTGTGTGTGTGTGTGTGTGTGTGTGTTTTGGATTGGACTTGGGGTCTCCTCAGTGTAGGGAGCTCCTGACTGGGAAATTCCCTCTACAAATACAAGTAAATTAGTGCCTGCTCTGTAATTTATGAAGATTCTTCAGGGATGCAGAAGTTCAGTGATTTGCTCAGGGACACACAGCTTGAAACATTAAATATTATACTTTAATATTCATGTGCCAAAGGAAGCCAAAATAATCTGGCTGATGGTTTCCTCTTCATTATTTTGGCTCAAAACAAAACAAAACAAATGGCTAATGTATAAGCAGTACAGCTCCAAACTCTGCCTTCTTTGTAGGACAGACTCTGGTTTTTGTCCCCAGCACCACCTAAAACGGAATGTGGCATTTGGGAGAGGGGCTGAGACAATGGAATGTACTCCCATATGATGATAGCACACAGCTGTCCTGTCCAGTCCTCCTAAGGAATGTTAGAGACAGCCTCTCCCGCTTTGGTTCCTTCAGGATTCTTTACTTGTTTCTCAACCAGGTGGCATCAATTGCTTGTTTATCTTCTCATAGATTTGGAACTAGAAAAGATTTCCTCAATCAGCCAGCCTAATTCTCTCATTTAAAAGTAGGGTAAAAAAAATAAGGATTTTTCATTTAATTTTAGGTCCATGAACTTTAAAACAAATGATCGTTGTATTTCAATATATTTTATTTTCTTTTGTTACTGTTGTATTTTATTTTATGCCCTAAAAAAATGTTCTGAGAAGAGGTCCATAGATTTCACCAGACTTTTAAAAGGGCCTTGTTCTGAACCCCTATTCTAGTCTAGAGAATACAAGATCTGCCCAAAGTCAGAGATTAAATAGGGGGGTCGAGTTAGAATTCAGTCTCAGGTCTGCTAACTGCAAAGCTAATGTTCTTTCCACCAAAAAGAATCATGCTTCTTCCCTCATTCTTCTCCCATGTCTTAGGATTTCAGAGTTGAAAGAGACCATAGATATCATTTCAAAGAGCCTCTTAATTTTAACAATAAGAAAATTGAGGTCTAGAGAAGTTATGTGATGTGCCCAATGTCACTGAGGTAAATGAAGTTCAGGTTTGATGCCAAATTGGATGACTATAAGTCTACTGCTCTCTCTGTAATATCTTAATGAATCTTTTACCTATTCACCATCCCAAGACACTTTAATCTGAGGATTTTCTCAAAGTTTTTGGTTCTTTTCTAAGTTAAAATTTTGAGAAAGCTTTGATTCAATCCAACACATACTTGCCGAATTCCTACTAGGTGTACGTTGAAGTCATTAGGTGACAGTTGATAAAACACTCGACCTGGAGTCAGGAAGATTCATTGTTGTGAGTTCAAATCTGACCGTAAACACTTAAGTGTTTAAACACTGAGTGACCCTGGATAAGTCACTTAACCCTCATCTGGAATAATCAGCAGTTTCCTCATCTGTAAAATGAGCTGGAGAAGGAAATGGCAAACCACTCCAATATCTCTGCCAAAAAAAAAAAACCAAAAACCAAAAAACAAATAGGGTCACAAAGAGTTGGAAATGACTGTAAAATGACTCAGTGACATATGTAAAGCATTATATCTGATACAAAAGTAAGTATGGCACAGTTTTTACTCTTGGTAAATTTATCGTCTACTGGGAGACATAAGTCAAAATCACAAGTGACTTGGGTACAATTCAGAGTCCAAGCTATGATATTTGATGCAGAGTACTACAAGAGTATGGTGGAGGGGTAGGTTACACTTGGAGTAAAGGGGGCCAGGAAAGGCTTAAAGAACACGGTGGCATTTAAACAAGGCTTTAAAGGTTTGGTAGATTTTTGACAGATTGAGGAGGAAAATCCAGGCAGAGGTCATGGCATAAGCAAATGAACAGAAGTGAGAAAATTGACAGGGCATATTTAAGGAACAAGAAGCAAGTCCGAACTGGGTGAGGTATAGACTATATAGAGGAGGATGAAGAGATGGGGCACAAAAGATGGTTTGAGACAATTTTGTAGAGGGTCTTGATTAAGAAACTAAGGAGCTTATTTATTTATTTTTTTGCAGGAAATGGGAAACCATTAGACATCATCAGGGGATGTCCTGAACTAGGGTGATGGCTGTGGGAGTGGAAATCCAGTCCTATTCAATCAACATTAATTAAGTGTCTACCACATGCCAAGCACTGGTTTAAGCCCTGGGGAATAGAATAAAAAGAAACATAATCCCTTCCCTCAAGGAGTTTACAGTTTAATGGACAGAGATAAGACCTAAAAGGACACAGGAAAGTCTAGGGGAGAGAAAAGGTTACTCAGAATAGAGGTATCTTGTTTCACAAAGTTGAAGTAAAAAAAAAATGATGCAGAGTGGGGTGAGCCCCAAAGTCCAGTTTCTGACTTCTATAAAGGAAGGCATTGGGAGGAGTTTTGTGCTCTATCCTTCATGCCTCCAATCAGAGTGGAATGGTGGTAGCAGTACAGGCCTGAGTTAGTGGGATGCAGGAACAGCTTTTATGGGGTTGACCAAACTAGTCTGGGCAGTAGATTCAGAGTGGGATGAGAAAGGAGATGGCAGATGTAAGAAATACTTTGAAAGTAGAACATATAAGAGAAAGTAGAAAGTAGAACACAGAAGATTTGGCAGCTGATTGAATGTGAGACTATGCAGTCAAAAATGAGGTGTTTGAGCTTGAATGACTAGAGGAATGGGGTACCATTAATTGAAACAGGAAAGTCAAGAGGACACTCTATTTTGGGGGGCTTTGACCATGTTGAATTTGAGATATCAATAGGACATTTGAGCAAAGATGTACATAGGTTATTGGGAGTGTAGAACTGGAATTTAAAAGAAAGTTCAGGGCTGGAAGTTTAGCAGTTATCTAATAGGCATTTGGGCAGGATTAAGGGCACAATGATTTGGATCTTGGGCTTCATTATTGTGGGAAACTCCCTGTCCACGGCCACACATTTACTATGTATTAAGGCTATGATTTGAACACGTCTTCCTGATTTCCAGACTTGACCTTTATCCAGTACACCAAGTTACCTAAGAATAAAATTTATGTCATTTGTCTTCTCTAGGGAAGTGAATCATGGAGTCTTGAGATGAGTCAACATATATTTTGTTTGGTTGTTTGTTTCTTAGGAGCATAGCGGCTACAGATCATGAGCCAACAGATGCACGGAAATCATTTCCTTGTTTTGATGAGCCCAACAAAAAAGCAACTTATACAATATCTATCATCCATCCAAAAGAATACAGTGCACTTTCAAATATGCCAGTAGAGGTGAGTATGCAAACAATGAAATAAAAAAACTACTCATGAAGACTGTCTGGATGCAAACCAAGAGGCTTCTCTTGTCTGTTAGGGCTTTAAAATTCTTCAACATTTCATCGTGTCCATAGACTCGTGAACATTCCCTCCATTGGTTTAGATCTTGAAATGATTAAGTGACTAATTAATGAACACAAAGACATTTAGTAAGTCCTATTATGTGCCCAATACTGTACTAAATGCTGGGGATACAAATACACAAGTGAAGCCTCTGACTTTAAAAACATTATATTCTGGTAGATAGAGATGACACATACAGGGGAATTTCAATGAATGTGTTTTGGTTTGGAAATTTACAGAAATGGTGAGTGGAGTCATATTATAGGAAACCAATGGCAGTAATTATTTGATTATAATTTCAGAATCTTCAAAACTTAATATTCAAAATCATTAATATTAAATTAATTAAACTAATATTTTACAAGTAAAACAAAACATTAGAGGAATTCTTAATCTGATAGTATGATTTCAATTTATTCTTACTAGGGTTTTAGCTTTCCTCAAGTCACAGTTTTTCTGTTCCTCCCCCACTCTGTAGAAAAAAATAAAATCAATGGCCCAGTATTCTTGGTCTAAAAACAAATGACTATTAATGGACCTTTAAAAAAATTACAGATTAAATACACATTATACATATAATATTTTATATAGACACACATATATGTGAATTAACTCCTCATCTAAATGCATAAGTATGTGGGATTTAGTACTGAAAGGAACCTTAAAGCTCATCTAGTATTTATGATCAATTAGTGCCAAGCACTTAAGAGCTAGAAATACAAAATAAGTAGAAAGACAGTCTCTGCCATCGAGGACCTTACATTCCATTATCGACTTCATTTAGTATATATAATACTCCCTGCATTTTACAGGCAGGGACACTGGGCTTTGTCCCTAGCAGGCAATTAATTGCCCCAAGGACTGAGAAATTTGCCTGAGCATGGGAGCCATAAAGTACCATTGACAGAGATTTTATTTCCATGAGGCAGTGGTCTCTAAACCTTTTTAATCAGAAAAAAAATTTGAGCATACACCCCCACCATAATCATGTTTATTCACAAATTATGCCCATATACTTCTGTTTTATTGACTGTCCACCACCACTACCAAAAAATGTGTGAGGGTAAGGGGTGGTGGCAGTGGGTGGTCTTACTCTTCATTTGCACCATCCTGTTAATCAGGGGGGAGGGGAAGGCAATTGGAAGGATGGGAATAGAAGACCACCTGGGAAATCAATGTTAAAATACTTTTTTAGACCTAAGAATTCTATCACCTTTCAGCATTTCTTGCCTTTTTTTTTTGGAGGGGCAATTGGGGTTAAGTGACTTGCCCAAGGTCACACAGCTAGTTTTGTGTTGTGTTTGAAGCTGGATTTGAACTCAGGTCCTCCTGAGTCCAGGGCTGCTGCTCTGTTCACTGTACCTCTCAGCATTTTTTACCCTAAAGTAAGAGCTTGAAGGATGGGGGCACTTTGAAAAGAGCAAAACTAGGGAAAGAGGCTTAAACCACGACAGAAGAACCACATTTTCCTAGGAATGTCTTTGCCTTCCCCCATTTCTGGGATTTTTCTTCTGCTGGAAACTTTGTTCTCCCAAGCTGCTTAACATTTCCCTGAGGTGAGGAGGGGGTGGGGTAGGGTGAGGTTGGGGCCAGGGTGCACCTGGAAGGACCAAGTAAAATAACCCTTATTACTCCTTAATAATTCTCTTTGGTCATGAGAACAGGATCCCCTGCTCTGGAAGAGTCCCCTCAATATTTGGGGAACCCAAATTTCGACAGCATGACTGAAAAGGTCTGCACTGAGAAGAAAGAGAACATACCACTGAGAACTATAGTCCTTACTCTGTAAACCCTAATCTTTATTTCCTCCTCTGTAAAGAGCATTAGACAAAGCTTTCTTCAAATCTGGCCTCAGACACTTACTGGTTGTGTGACCCTGAACAAGTCACTTGACCCTATTTGCCCCAGGTCCTCATCTATAAAATGAGCCAGAGAAGGAAATGGCAAACTACTCCAATATCTTTGCCAAGAAAATCTAAATGGGGTCATGAAGAGTCAGAAACGACTAAGTGACTAAACAACAGATGAGGCTGTCTCTAAAGTTCATTCCAGCAGTAGAGGTCTGTGAATATGTGGGATTTGGATTCCACTGGACTATATACCTCAGTATCAGTAAGAGCTGAATGAGCCTTCCTTAGGGACCCTGGACAAGTCATTTCTTTTCTTCTGTGGTCTCCACTGAAATCAAGAAGTTAGATGAGATGCTCCTTAAGGACTCTCCCAGGGTAAACATTATACTCTCAAGGATTGAGATTGAGGGATTGGTTTCAATCTTTCTGTTAGAGACAGGCCTAATGCCAGCACCTGTTAGTTCAGGTTCTATGTTGGGAATGAAATCAGACACTCGTAAGTGATTGAAAAGTTTTTAAAAAGTAGGCTTAAGGGACAGCTAGGTGGTGCAGTGAGCAGAGCACCAGCCCTGGAGTCAAGAGGACCTGAGTTCAAATCTGGCCTCAGATGGTTAACATTTACTAGCCGTATGACCTTGGGCAAGTCACTTAACCCCAATTGCTCTGCATTCCCCCTTCCAAAAAGCAAAACCAAAAAAGGAGGTTTAATTTTCCCTACAAAATGCAGCAAGAATATGCAACAATTATATACATATATACGTATAATGACATGTAGTTTCTATAGACTCGACCCTTCCCCTTCATGAGCTGGTCAGTAGGGCAGAGTATTGTGATAAGATGATCTTCAGATCTTCATTCAGTCAGAGAGGGCATTGAATCCATGTAGGTGGGAACTTTTTATTTCCTTATTTGACCAGGAAGCTTTGGGCCAAACAAGTCTGGGGATGACATTGCAGCTTTTTAGAGAAAATTAGTCTCTTTTGAGGAGAAATAGGGAACCCTGATCCTATGACAAACCTTCTTTCACTCTTCTCTCCCCAAAATATCTTTTGTAGTGGGAGTGACCCCTATGCCCAAACTTCCCAGTAATAAGGCTCTGAGGATATCATATGTTGAAGAAACAGCTGAATTTAGTACCTAATTTATCAAAACAAAGTAGTTTCTTAATCAAAATTAAATATTGTTAGATTATAATAACCAAAGCTGGCCCTTTAGGAAAACTATGGGAATGTATCTTTACAGAGGTGGAGGACTATGGATGTGGAACTCTGAATATACTTTCAGATTAGACTGATATGTGGGTTTGTTTTACTGAATTTATTTTTCTTGTATATAAAAAGTACTTTGAGGGGGTGGAGCCAAGATGGCAGCGTAGCAGCAGCAACATATCGCAGCTCTCACATAGCCACCCCAAAATACCCATAAAATAGGACTCTAAACCAATC
>JAQQSU010012040.1:0-12020 GCA_028627135.1 Pseudochirops cupreus
AGAACTGTGAATTTTTAGAGATGTCCCCCACACAACTTTCTTTGCCAACTGAAAAACTTCAAAGATCTGTGATCACATTACTGGGGACTTTTCCTGTGATCACATTTTAGTAGATTTGGCAGTGTAGAAACATTCATCAGCCTGAGGCTGGCAGGGAGATGCACTTCTTCGGACTTAGCTAGGCTGATCCTCAGACAATGGTTTATTCCCAGACCATCCTTCTCAGCTTTCCCAGCTTGGTAAACCTTCCCCAATGTTTGCATTTTACCAGCATAGCATTAAAGGATCTACTATGTGATACTGGAGCAGGACTTCTGAAGGAGGCTAAATTAAATGGAACAATATTAAATTGAATCTTCATGGGGAGGGAAATTAAGGTTTAAAATGCAATATATTCATTAAGCACCTGCTGTATGCAAAGTTCTGTACTAGGCTCTAGGAATACAAAAACAAAAATAGAAAAATGCCTCTTCAATGACCTTGTGCTCTGTTGAAGAATACAACATGGCCATGTAAAGGTAAGGAGAAGCAAGTTAATTTGAGCACTAATGAAATGGGAGAAGCAGAGGAGTAGATGAGGAAAGGTTTCACTTAAGGAGTAGCATCCCAAGATGAATCTTAAAGGAAGTCAATTATTTTAGGGAGCAGAAGTGAGGAGATTGTCCATTCCAGGCACAGGGAACAGCTTGTACAGAGAAAAACACGGTGATGGAAGATAAAATGTAGAGTTTATTAATGGGTAGTGGACTAATTCCTGAAAGGGAAACAGGTGAAATCAGTCTTTAAAGATAGTTGGGGCCCAAAACATGGAAGGCTTTCATTGCCAGGCTAAAAAGTGTGTTTTTAATCTGAAGAACACTAGATATCTATGAAATCTCGGTAAGATTTTTTTTCCTATTTATATTTGAATGACCCCCAGAAAAGGAAATGAATGCGCTCTATACAGATTATTTTTTATAAGTTCTCACATACAATCAGAGAAGATAAAGAAGCCAGTATAATGTTTTCAGTGAAGCGCTGAAAAATAAGACTTTCCTGGAAGATCATACAAATCTTAGCATACTTTGCCAGGTTTTTTCACTGAAGAAAAACGCAAAATGTTATCCAGAGATCTTCATGATATTGTTCATACAGTATGCCACAAAAGGCTCTGTCCTGAACCCTGTTCTCTCTTCCCTCTACAATCTTGCACTTGGTAAATTCATCAGCATCCCTGAGTTCAATTACCATCATCTCTAGACAGATAATTGTCAGATCTATATAGTCAGTATAATCTTTCTCCTGAACTCCAATTCAACATCATGAACTATCCACTGGACATTTTGAATGGGATTTCCCAGAGGCACCTCAGATTCAATATCCCCAAGACAGAACTCATTAGTTTTTCCTCCAAACCTACTACTCTCAAACTTTCCTATGAGTGTTGAGGGTACTACTACCCTTTCAGTCACCCAGGTTCACAAGCTCAGTGTCATCCTAGCCTATCCATTCTCACTTACTGCACGGAAACAATTATTTGTCAAATCTCGTCATTTCTACCTCCATACCATCTCTCAAATTTATACTCCACTCACATAATACCTTAGTTCTAATCCTCATTAGCTCTCACTGGGACTATCATAACAGTCTCCTATTTGGTTTCCTAATCACTTTTTATCTTTATCATTTCACTGCCTTATCACTTTCTTCTACAATCATTCCCATCAAAATGATTTTCATAATGTATAGATTTGACCATATCAACCATCTCAACTCAATAAATTCCAGCAGTTCCCCTTACTTTACAGATAAAACACAAACTGATTCTACAGGACATTTAAAGCCCTTCAAAATCTTTCCCTTTCCCACCTTTCCAGGTTTTTTACACATTATGTGCCTCTGTACCCTCTCCAATCCAGTTACATTTGCCAGCTCACTTTTCCTCGTATACAGCATTGACAGTACAGTATCACAGAAGATGCTAACATAGAATTATCAAGAAAGAGAAGATGACCAGTGTCAAATGTCACAGAGAAATCGTGGAGGATGAAAGGAGAAACAATCCCATTGTTCTTAGCAATAAGGAGATCGATCATTCATGACCTCAGAGAAAACCTGTACACAGAAGCCAGATGACAAGAGGGCAAAGAACCAGTGTGTGGTGAGGGATAGAACTGGTTAATATTGGATTACTTTTCTTAGGAGCTGGGAAGTAAAAGAGAGAATAGTAAAGAGACAGAGTTTAACTAATATTTACTTAGTATTTACTATGTTCCAGTCACTATGCCAAGAATGGAGGATACAAAGAAAAGAAAAAAAAAGAGTCCCTGCCTTCAGGGAGCTCACAATCTAATTAGGGAGATAATATGCACATATCTATGTACAAACAAGAACTGTACAGTATAAATTGAAGGGTATTAGTCACAGAAGGAAGGCATTAAGATTAAGGAAGATTGAAAAAGGCTTCCCAAAGAAGGTGAAGATTTAGCTTAGAATTGAAGGAAGTCACAGTTAGGCTAGGTTTAGAGGTGAGGACGGTAAGCATTGCAAGCATGGAAAAAAGTCAGTAAAAATATTTAGAGTCCAGAGGGTCAGGGACAGCAAAGAAGCCAGTGTCAATGGATCACAGAAGATAAGGGAGAGAGGGGGAGTGGGAGTAAGGAATAAGGAGACTGTAACATAAGCCTAAGAGGTTATCAACACCAAAAAAAAAATTTGTGTAAAGACAAGTAATATTTGATCATGTTTGTAAGCAGCAAGAAAAGACCCAGTAGAGAAAGAAAAAGTGAACATACATGACAGAGAAAAGAAGAATGATTGAGCAATATAACTGAAATGACCAGAGGAGAGGAAAGGCAAAACAGATGTGGACTTTGCAAGATTTATAGGAAAGAAAGAGACAAAAATATCCATTTCCTTTGCCCCAACGATCCTCTGCTAGGCATGTATATACCAAGGAGGTCAAAGTAAGAAAGAAAATCCTACATTCACAAACATATTTATAGCATCACACGGGAAAAAAAATCTTGAATTCACAAAAACTGATTTTGAAAAAAAAATTCACTGTTGTAGAAACCTGGAAACAAAAGACCAACATCTATAGCAGTGGTTCTCAACCTTCCTAATGCCACGACTCTTTAATACAATTTCTCATGTTGTGGTGACCCCCAACCATAAAATTATTTTCGTTGCTACTTCATAACTGTAATTTTGCTACTGTTACGAATCCATCTGATATGCAGGATGTATTTTCACTGTTACAAATTGAACATAACCCACAGGTTGAGAACCGCTGATCTATAGGGAAATGGCTAAATAAGGTGTGGTGCATGAATGTATGTAAGAACAATGCAGTATTCACAATGCCTACAGTAACTATAAATATGCTGGTATGGTTATTAATCACAAAATGTAACAGGCTCTCTACATGGGAAATATAGCTGGAACATTTATTCAAATACCAGAAATTATCAATACGAAGAATGCAAAGAAGCTTGTAAAGACATGCACTGAAGCAAAATGAAGTGGAACAAGGAAAACAGGATCCATAATTACTGCAACAGCATTAAAGAGTTATCACCACAACAATGTAGTTTAACACTACAATTATATTGATCATGTTTGCCCCCAAAAAAAGATGAGGTAAAGTAAGCCCCTCCTTTATTTTATGAGGAATGGAATTAGATTACATATACTTTCAGTTTAGTTTCTGTGCTGGTTAGTTTTGCTGAAATTTTTTTACTCTCTATTTTTTTTTATTTTTTTACAAAAGTGATAGGTGTCTGGAGAGGGAAGAAAAAATTTGGCAAAAGGGTGATATCAAAATAGGGGAATAGAGATAAATATTTACTGTGTCTATTAAAGACTTACTCAGTGCTGGCCTCACAGCAGTGGGGAGAGAAGAGGGGTAGAATGCAATGTCATTTCTACGATGTAATATGAGGAAGCTTTGCCTAAAATTCTCTCTTCCATGTGTACAAATAATAAATCCCTGAGATTCTTCTATTAGGTGTTTTGCTGTTAACACATTTATACCTCTAGTTGTTATCTTTTAAGATGCAAATATCTCCATATTTTTTAAAGGCTCACAGCTCAAGATGTGTGGTACAAATCAAAACAAACAAAAAGCTTTATTGATAGTAAAAGCTATATTAGACACCAGCAGTCTCACAGAGAAAAATCTCTGAAGCTAAGTAGGCTTTTTCTACAAAAAAATTTCTAGCCATTTTATAAAGAAAATTATGAAGAAACAAATTTCTAAGATAGTTATGCTGAACTACAAATTATTGCTTAGTTCAAGGTAAATATATTTCATACAAGGAAAGATAAGCATTGTACGTATTTCTCAGATATGGGCTGGCAATATCTAACAGCCTCACCTCATCATTATCAGATAGTCTTTGGCGATAATAAGAAAATATTAAGAGTCACTTCACCGGTTTAGATTTTCAGAGGCCATCACATAAACTTTCTTCAAATTATGTCCCTAGAATAGTATTTTTATGATGCCTATAATGTGCCAAACAGAGAACTAAATACTTTACAAATATCTTATTTAATCCTCACAACAACACTGAGAAGTAGATGCAACTATTACCCTCATTCAGCATTGAGGAAATTAAAGCAAGCAGTGATCATGCGACTTGTCCAAATAGCTAGTGAGTAAACTTCTAATAGTAAGCTTTAGATTTCCAAGCAGACTGGACTGAGAATAAATCAAATTTTGTTGTTGTTCAGTTATTTTTCAGTCATGTCCAACTCTTTGTGAACCCTTTTAGGGTTTCCTTGGCAAAGACATTGGCATAGTTTGTCACTTCCTTCTCCAGTTCATTTTACAGATAAGAACACTGAGGCAAACAGAGTTAAGTGACTTGCCCAGGGTCACACAGCTAGTAAGTGTCTGAGGCTAGATTTGAAATCAGAAGACGTATCTTCCAACATTCTATCTACTGCACCACCCAGATGCCAAGTTAAATCAAATACAAGAAAATAAATATGAACATTTCATAGAGTGCTAGACTTGGAGTAAGGAAGAACTGAGTTCAAATCATACCTCAGACATTCACCAGCTATGTAACTCTGAGCAAATAATTTAATATCTCTCAGCCTCAGTTTCCCCATGTATAAAATGTAGTTAATAACAGCACCTGCTTCCCAGGGTTGTTGTGAGGGCCAAATGAGATAATATATGTAAAGCACTTTGTAAATTTTAACATCTAATATCAATTATTGTTATTTACCCTGAGAGAGAAGCTAGTTCTAAAATGGAGCTATTCATGTTAAGAAATGGAAAACACAAGTCCCCTTTCTCTTTGCTTTGATGACCTGCATAGATAATATATTCAGTTGTTATTTAACTAAACATTTTAATTTGTCAACTTCTTGACAAAGTCAAGTAACTGGGAACAAGCCATAGAGGGAATAGGAGGTGTTTGGCTGGATAAAGTCAGAAAGGAGAGAGAATTTCGGAGCTTGGGTTAATGCCTCTGGTTGGGAAGTTTAAACTGGGCATTGTTCTGGACAACTGAAAAATAATAAGAGAGAGAAAAAGGTAGAAGAGCATAAAGGCTGTGTATGCCCACTCAGAGTGTGTGATATAGATGTTACCCTATTCTAGGAGAAATTTTAGCAAAGGAAAATGGCCTTAGACTCTGATCCTAACTGCCCATCATTACCAATTGGTTGAGAGCTTAGACACTGGGAGAGGGAATAGGGCTAAGTACGTACACAGGTATTTACTGGCCCTGACCTTTAAATTGTCTATTTGTTTTAACCTATAATAGAATATACAAGTTATTTTACTTCTAGCTTTTCCCAAGGGATTCTAAGATGATAGGCAACTCCAACAAAGACTCAAAAGTGAAAAAATATGATCCAGATACTAGTTCAATATTTGCTTATGTATAATTTGGATCTGTTTCAAATGGTTCACAGATGGTTTAGAAAAATATAATTTTTACATAATATTTTGTGTTGGGATTTCATCCTTACATACTGAAGATTAGTCACTTTTTAACATCTGAGGGGCAATTATGAGAGTACTAGAGTTTATATGTTTAAGCTAAAGCTGAAATTTGGATTAAACACTCAGCCAATTCAGTAATTAGAAGGCCAGTGCATTCTGCTATTGTCAATTTAAAACATCTGTTTAAACTTAAGTTTCCTTAGTTTATTAGAGTTATGACTGTCTCTGAGTAAAAGATAATATGTTTCAATTTCACAATTGCACATCTTGATTTTTTGAATGGAGGTCCTAACCTCCATCCATGTTTTCAGAGAAAAATAGTTCTCGGAAAGCAAGCCCAGGGTCATATGTAAACCAAATACATGATCATGACTCATATACAGAAAGCACTTTCTACATCTTAAAAGACTAGATAAAAGAATTGTTATTTTACTATTATTATTATTATTACTAACAACAGGGGCTCTTTATTAGTCCAAATTGTCCTTTAAATACTGGATAATTTAGCCCAACATTTGTTAAACACCTTCTTTGTGCACAGCACATGGTGCATACACACATGGTGTGTGAGTGTGCATGTGCATTTGTGTGTGTTTAAGACTTCACCAAATGCAGTTTATATAAATCAAAACACATTTATTTCCAAGTAGACCATCCTGAACTTTACTCCAGACCACAGGTTTTGAGCATTAAAAGGTTTTGAGCAAAGGAATGAAATGATCTGGACTATACATAAAAAATTACTTTGACTAAAATGTGTAGGATCATATGGAAGGACAAAATGGAAGTACAGAGTAATGTTTTATCACAGCAGTCCTACTGAGAGGTAATTAAGACCTAATCTACTGCATAGGCATGAAAAGAAGAGAAAGATACAAAAAACATTAAAGATTATGCTTAAAAACAAGAAGGCAATATAATTTCTCAATCTGAAAGATTATGGGAGAGGATTCTGGGAAGATGATGGAATAACTCAGAAAATTCCAAGCTCTCCAGATTTCTTTCACCAATAAGATAAAGTACCTCAGGGAGAATAAGAGAAGTGAAAATGAACAAGAGTTAGGACAGAACAGTGGTCCTCCTGGGTCAGTTAGAGAAGATCCAAGGTTTGGTCCCAGTGAAATGGAAGCACATCCATGCTAGTTCCCCTAAAACAGCAAGAGGCAAGCCCTGGACCTAGCCGGGTTGAGAGGTAGCCTCAGCTTCAAGAATGTTCACCTCCCTGAGTGTGAGAAGCCCAGCCTCTGAGCAGGGGAAGACTAAAGAAACCTCTGCTGATTAGCAACACCAGGCCCAGCTACGCTGCTGAGACTCAGTCCTGGGCAAGAAGGAACGAGTACACAGCTTGAGAGTGCAGAAGCAGCAAGGTGGAATGACACTGACTGTGGGCACTTACAGGATGGTGGACTTCTTGGTTTCTGTCCCAGGCCAGAGAGAACTGAAGGAGGATCTGAAGTACCCACCTCAAACCCGAGGACTAGAGGTGGTTACAAAAAATAAACTGATACATTTTTTTTTAATTTGCTGGCAAAGGAGAAAGAACCCAACCATGGAAGGTTACTATGTGAATAGAAAAGCCCAAGGTTTATCTCCAGAGGGGAAAAGTGAGGCAAAAAAATTTTTCTACCCTAAAGAGTAATGTCAAGTGGTCACCTGCTCAAAAAGAATTTATAGAACTTTAAAGAGACTTTAAAAATCAAATAAGAGAGATTGCAGATTTTTTAAAAAATAAGAATAACCCAAGAAAAACAAAATTATGAAAAGAAAGTCGACCAATTAGAAAAGGAGATCCAGAATCTTAAGGAAGAAAATGATTCCCTGAAAATTAGAATTCAACAAGGGGAAGCCAGTGAAGTTATAAGAGACCAAGAAATAACAAAACAAAATAAAAAGAATGAAAATATAGATGAGAAAGTGAAACATTTCATAAGAAAAATACCTGATCTAGAGAACAGATCAAGAAGAGAAATCATAAGAATAATCAGACTACCTGAACACTTTGATCAAAAGGGGAAAAAAAAGTATCGTGATTCAATAATATGAGAAATAATTAAAGAAAATTGTCCTCAAGTGCTAGAATAAGAGGGGAAATAAAAACAGGAAAAATACACTGATCACCACCTGAAAGAGAACCTAGGAGGAAAACCTACAGGAATATCATAGCTAGATGCTGAAATCTACTCAGCTGAAGGAGAAAATACTATAAGCAACAAGAAAAAAAAACAATTCAAATATGGTAGAGCCACAATTAAAATCACACAAAACCTAGCAATGGCTATACTAAAAGAACACAAATCTTGAAACACTATGTATCAAACAGCAAATGGACTGGTGTTGCAGCTAAAAAGATCATATGCAGCAAAGTTAAGCATCACCCTGAACAAAAAAAAAAAGAAAGGATATTTAATGAACTGTCAGACTTTCAGGATTTTGTTACAAAAAGACTTGAAATGAATAGGAAATTTGACATACAAGATCCAAGAGAAATGTATACATCAAAGAGTAATTACAAGGGACTCAATAAGGATAGAGAGTTGACTTTGTATATGAGAAAATGTAAATTGTATGTCTAAGACTGTTATTAGTAATTGGGTAGTTCAAAAGATTGGGGTAGAGTTGAGTATGACATGATACTAAAAAAGTAAACTGTCTAGGAAAAGGTTAAAAAATGTACTTATCCTATACAAATAAAGAACAAGAGGAAGAACTGACATGGAAAGATTAGATGGGAGAGGAAGGCTGGTAGTTCTGGAATGCTACTCTCATCAGGAGTGAATTAAAGAGGGACCAATACACATATATACATATATGTAGGTGTACATACATATACATACATATATGCATATGTGTGCATACACAAGGGCATAAAAGTCTTCTAAACTCAGAAATAAATGAACGGTTAAGAGGAGAGGGAGGGGGCGGAGGACAGAGAGATTTTAGGGTGGGTGGAGAGCATAAGAAAGGGATCTTTGGTACAAGGGGAAAGGTGGGGGAGAGAGGATAAGAAAGGGATCCATGGAGGTAGGGTAGATTAAATAATAGGAGGACAGGGTAGCAGGTAGAAGTAAAGGAAAAGAGTCAGGAGGCGTAGGAAATGAGATACACACAAACATAAAATAAACATCAGGAGTTGAATGTGTTAGGTGAAAAATAAAAGAAGAGTGAGTTAGTAATGATCTCAGATGAACCTAAAGCTAAAGTAGACTTAATCAAAAGAAAAAAATAGGGAAACTACACTATAAGAGCGATATTAATCAATATTGTTTTAGATTATTTAAAATAACTAGACAGTATAATGTTGGAATATTGCTGGGGTGTAGAAAATGATGAGTTGGTGGAATTTTAAAAATGTGGAAAGACTTGGATTTATGAAGGAAGACATTATTGACCCTCAGAGAAACAGAGGACAACAAGGCATAGAATGGTCTTACATAGATGTATATGAATGTATATGCGTGTGAATTATTATAGATATCCATGTATATATCTATATCTATATATCTATATCTATATCTATCTATCTATCTATCTCTCTCTCTCTCTCTCTCTATATATATATATATGTACACCTATATGTATTTGTTTGTAAATGCATTGGTGCATATGTGTACATATAAGTATATGTGTGCATATTCTCCAAGTAATAGGTATCCACTCAATTTTCAATTCTTAGACACTACAAAAAAAGCTGCTATAAATACCCTAAATAAAATATACAAAGGCCCTTTCCCCCTTTTTGATCTTTTTGGGAAACAGACCTAGTAATAAGTTCCATAGCCCTTTGGGCCTAGTTTCAAATTGCTCTCCAGAATTACTGGATCAGTTCACAACTTGTAATGGCAAGCAAAATGGGATTTTTGCCGTTTTTCTGGATTGAGTTTCAGCTAATCAAGTACTTTTGATTCTTGTCTTTAATTATATCGAATTTTTACTTGGAAACAGTATACATTATACTGCCCTTTATAGGTCTAAGAGAGTTCAAAGATCTTCCCTGCCCCTTAACAGGACAATGTAATCACATAGAAGCCCACGGTGGGAGGAGTTTACAAAAAGGGTAGAACAGGAAGGAGCATATAAGAACATAGGCAGAGCTGGGAGCAGGCAGAACTGAGAGAGAGAATGTTTGTGATGTTGGCACTCTTTTCATCTGTGTTACTTTCCCAGACAGAAGCCCTGTCCACTGTTCTGTGTTGATTTCTCATACAGAAAGTAAACTCAGATGATAGTGCTGGTAATGGTTTAAATATTGTTGTAATCCTATTATGCTTTGTTTTTCTAGAAACAAAAACTGCAAAGAGCCTGGAGTGGAGCAGTCCCTGTGAGCTGAGATATAAAACAGGAGCAGAGAGCTGCAAATGTGTGAATCCAGGTAAGATATGGGAGCCCCCAGTCTATGGAGGAGGAGCCTGGGGTTTGGAAGCCAGCCTCAAGTCAAGATGTAAGAAGACTTCACTTTGGATGCTCTGTACTGATTTATGAGATTTGTTACTTACTGTGACCTAGGGGTGGATGCTGTTTGTACTTTCTGCTACCCCTTGAGGATGATTGGCTTAAGGATGATTGGAAGTCAGCCTCTAGTCAAGATGAAAGAAGACTTGACTTGGAGACTCTGTATTGACTGAAGAGATTGAAACTTACTGCAACCTAGGAGTGGATGGTGTTTCTATTTTCTATTGCCCCTTAAAGATGACTAAAAGATATACTGAATGATATGTTTTGTTAAGGATTATGAGGCCACCTTAGTAATAAGTTGTTATTTTATGTTGTTGTGAATGTTGTGCTTTTGTTTATTGCCAAATAAATAGAGAGTTCATCATACTATGGGATTAGATCCTTAAAGTTATTCACAGCAGCAGTCCTCAGAAGAGCTACTTGTGATTGGCTTTATAAACTCCACCAACACTTGTTAGTGTCCCAGTTTTCCCACATCCCCTCAAACATTTATCATTTTCCTTTTCTGTCACATTAGCCAAACTGATAGGTGTGAGGTGATATCTAAGAATTACTTTAATTTGTATTTCTCTAATCAATAGTGATTTAGAGCATTTCTTCGTGACTATAAATAGCTTTGATTTCTTTGTCTGGAAACTGCCTGTTCAAATCCTTTGACTATTTACCAATTGGAAAGTGACTTACACCCTTAAAAATTTGACTCAGTTCTCTATATGTTTGAGAAATGGGGACTTTATTAGAGATATTTGCTGTAGAATTTTTTCCCCCAGTTTTCTGCTTTCCTTCTAATTTTGGTTTTGTTGGCTTTGTTTGTGTGAATTTTTTTAAAATTTAATAAATGTTTACCATCTCAATGAGGGAAGGAGGGATAGAACTTGCATCTCAAAATTGTAAAAAGATGAATGTTAAAAATTCTATGTGTAATGATGGAAAATAAAATATTATTTAAATAAAATAAAAATCTAAAAAAGAAGAAAAATAATTATCATAATTCTGATTGGGTAGTAGATATGGATTGTGTGAATTTTAAAGAACAAGATGTTATTGAGTGATGATTATAGGGGGGTAAAATCTGGAATAGAGATCAAGGAGTATTTGAAGTCATCTACTTAAGACAAGTTGAGTTGGGAGAAATGAGTGAAAGTGTAGTCAGTGCTGGAAAAGACAGTCCAGGAAACTAAGTCATTGGGAGGGAACCCTTTCTCATTTGAGATACAGAAGATTGAAGGACTGGGAAAGGAAAAGATCTAAGCAACTTCACTGCCAATAGAGGGGGCATTCCAGAGAGCATAGTAGAAATTTTGAGAAGGCTTTGGTTGGGACTTGGGGGGTAGGGATGATATATGTAATCTGGAAGTAAGGGATAAGGAATAGAGTTTGCATGATGACTTATAGGGGTTTAGAATCACTGTGATGTGGAGTATAAGACTATATGGAGTTTAATAATCATTAAATGAAAAATTTAGAGACATTTTTTTAATTTTTTATTTTAGTTTAGTTTACATCATTCATTTCCACGAAATTTTGAGTTACAAATTTTCTCCCCATCTTTCCCCTACCCACCACCCCAAAACAGCCATCCCAGTGTATCCCCCCTCCCCCAATCTATTCTCTCTTATGTCTT
>JAQQSU010012041.1:0-12019 GCA_028627135.1 Pseudochirops cupreus
GACAAAATACTGGCATCACAGCTGTGCCTCCTCAGTTCTTGGCAGTTCGAGGTGGCAGTTCTCAAAAGTCCTGGGCAGCTCCAATGGGCTCTCAGCAGTCTTTCTCTCAGAAATTCAGGCTCCATGATACTGGATACTGCTCTCCCAAAGTCCTTCTGGCCTTCTCTAGGCTTGGGCCTCTCTCCCAATTCATGGCTCCTCCCCGTTCAGCCCTCTCTTCATGTCAACAAGTCCATCCCACAAGTGGGATTCACAAGCTCTGGGTTTTAACACTCAACCCAAAAACCAAGCCTTAGGGATCAGCAGCTTCAGGAGCTGCTGGGGCATCTCCAAATTCCATTACCAATACAGGTTTGAATGTATTTTCACAGCAATATGGAAAATGTTGAGCAGTACCATGGAACCATTATGATTGTGCTAAATATAATGGAATAATAGAAGAATCTGCTGAACACCCACTATGTGCCAAGAACTGTGGATATAAATAAAAAAATCAATACAGAATTTACTCTCATGGAAGTCACATTCTAATTAGGAAAGAAAACACATATAAGAGTGTTCAGCTGCAGAGTAAATATCGTGGTCCTTTGAGAACAATGGAGAGGCAGGGGATAAATCCCAGGAATCCTTAGGGTGCTTAATAAGAATCTTACATTTAGAGTACCAGTAGCTAAGTTGGTGCTTATGGAATGATTTTTAGCATCCTCTGCCCCTTTCTTTGCCACTCTTCCTCTGTCACTACAGAAGCACAAATGATCAATGGGTGATTGAGACCCGTTTTGTATATTTCTTTGTTTCATGAGTTGCCACAGACACAAAATTCTTCACCAAGCTGGCCAGTCTACAGTACAGGGCTCTCTGTACAGCCTCCTTGTACTTGGCTAGCCTGGTCCTTGGAAAGCAGACACTGTACAGTGAGACTGTACTGTACACGAACCTGTCAGAATATATACTACTATAGCTTAGGCTCTGAGAAATTAGGCCTGACAATATAGTAACAAGTAATTTCCTACCTGCTTGAATAGAATCATTTCCATTTTTTGTTGTTATTTGGAGCTTACTTTTTGCTCCTGTCATGATACTTCAGAGTAGGAATTTGTATTATATTATATATGATAACAGAAGCAGAACCCAAATCTATGGTTTATATTGGTGTCCTTGTTTAACTTTCTCTAAATGTACCTCCTTTGTCTTTTTTCTTTTCCTCTTCTACTTCATTTTCTGTCTACTTCCTCACCCGCCTTTTTCTTCCTTACCTGTATTTTAAACCCGTGAGTGGTTCCTGTATCACTCTTGGGTACTGATTACCTTGGCTGGTGGCATTTATAAATCAAGAGATTTCTTTCCCTAACCTAAAGGTAAATGATTAGTCATGTTTTCTTCTGACTCTAGGATGGATCCTTTATATTTTAAACCATCTCTATGACCTCAACGCAGAATAATTTTACAAATTCCCTCACCCAGCCCTACAAGCTAAGCTTCCTGGAGGTATACAACAGAATATGATAGACTCACACTCAAGTGGCAGAACAGTTAGCAGCTCCTGAAGCTGCTGATCCGTAAGGTCCATCCCCAGGTTCCCCAGGACATTGTCTAGCTCATGGATATCAAACTTTACTCCTATAGGAAAAATGAAAATGGTAAAAGAGAGGAATAAGAAAAAACCCAGATGATGTTAAAGCGTGAAAAACCTTCTATACTTGCCTATATTAATTGACTTAAAAAAAGAAAAGCATCATGAGGTTTTTTAAAGTTGGTTGAGTTCAAGTGGATGTACTCATGAAAGCCCTTTTGGTTTTACTCATTGATGTTAGCTGTTTTGGAGACAAACCACTCTGGTTTCCTCTGGAAATCCAAGAGGCATATACCCAGTGTCAGCCTTTACTATGAAAGACATATGAAAAGAGGTCTGTTTGTTCCAAAAGTATTTCTATACATTTTTAAGCTTTTTATCATTTTCTCTGAGAACATCTATCAACCTTTTCCCTCCTTTCTATGAAGCTTTACAGTTTCATTAACACTGCATAGGTTTTTTTGGTCTTTTTTTGGGAGGGGAGGGGAAGGTAGGGCAATTGAGTTGAAGGTCACGTAGCTAGTAAGTGTTAAGTGTCTGAAGCTGGATTTGAACTCAAATCCTCTTGACTCCAATGCCGGTGCTCTATTCATTGTACCACCTAGCTGTCGCAGAGGAAGGTTTCTTACAGAAGGCGGAATTTTAGCTGTGACTTGAAGGAAGTCAGGAAAGCCAGGAGGCAGAGATGAGGAGGAATAGTGTTTTGGACAAGGGGGATCGAGAGTAAAAATGCAGAATTGAGAGATGGAGGATCTTGTTTGAGGAAGATCAAGGAGGTCAGTGTGACTGGATCATAGAGTGTATAAAGGATTGTAATGTGTGAGAAGACTAAAAAGGTAGGATGGGGCTTAAGCTGTCTCCCTGGAAGATGGCACATCTTACATCAACATTATTTTGTTAGTGGTGTGTTTCCATGTAGACATCAAAGACTCTAGCATTTTTGGATATAGCATATATATTTGCAGTACATGAATAAGGCTTAAAATTAAATTGAGTTTTATGATAATGAGTAAAGACAGTGTATATGTTTCAGTGTTTGCAGGTGACTGTTTCATAATAATGAAATCAACAATGAGTTGCTTTTGACATCTCTTGGGACTTTTTGGTATACTCTTTTTGCTCAGCTAATATTTTTGGGGTTGTTCATAGATTTTAGAATGGTAAAAGTAATGAACACTTTATATAAAGTATATAAACACACAATTGACATATTTGGAGGGTCAATGGTGTTTTCATCTTTGGGCAATGAATATGTGATTTTCATTTTAAAAATTTTCATTTTCTTAAAAAAGGTGGGATTCAGGTTTGTATCAGCAAGCAAGCTGGTAAAGGCTTTGTCAGTAAGTCATGCACCACTGTGAAATATTTAAGCCAATAATTATGGATCTCACCCAGACCAGACACTTTCTTAGTCATTTCCCCTGATGTAACTGTTCTATCATTCATTAAACTAATGGTATGCAAGATTTCTGTTTCACGTTTTATCCAACTTGTGCTTTTGTGGTGTTGGTCTTCTTTCAACCATAAATCTTCCACATCTTTCTTCTTAGGGGTTCTCTTTCTCTTGTCTAGGTCCTTTGTTTCTCAAGCTTCTATAGTATAATTCTTGATTGATGTTGAATTGTTTAATTAGTTTATTTTTTGCACTGTTTTTGAATCTCTATATCCTTAAGGGTACCAAGGGTATTAATAGTATCAATTTCTGATCTACCTTCATTTTCTGGATTTACATTTTGTTGGTCACGTCTTTGTTGTTTTTAATTGGATAATATGACTTTCAGGTTTTCTATGGTGGGTCCTTGTATTACTTCTTTTGATCTCTATGTTAACTCCTGCCTTGTGTGAATTCTCAGTATGTTTGGCATTTGAACAGTGTGGCCAGTCCATTGGAGTTGTACTCTCTACAATAGAGTTGAATGATTGGCAGTTCAGCTTGAGAAAAGATCTCAGTTCTGGTACCTTATCTTGTCAGGTGATCTTCAGAATCTTCCCAAGAAAATTCAAATGGAATAGATTCAGTTTCCTCATATGGTGCTGGTAGACTGTCCAGGTTCCACAGGCATACGACAATATGGTTAGCATAATGGCTCTATAGATCTTCAGTTTGTAGGCAGACTAACATGCCATGCCCACATCAAAGGAGGCTCTGTGCTATATAGGCAAAGCAAAATTGCGGTAGCTCAAAAGAAACTTGAGATGCTCAAATTTAGAGACATCTCCACTCTGAATGTTCACATGGATTATCTGTGCCTAACCTGTGGTAGAGGTTTCCAAGCTTGTATTGGTCTGATCAGCCACAGTCAGACACACTGTACCTTGACTCTGACATAGTGATGTCATTTTGGTTCTCTTTAAGCACAAAGGACAACAACCAACATACCTATTGTGGGTACCAAGCTAGATATTTGATGTAGTCTTCTAGTGTCTTTCCATAAGTCTTCAAGAGGTTTCTTAAGCTGCTTTCGTCATGGTAGCATTTGCTACTTTTCCTTAGGAATGTTTTCAGATAGCTCCACCTTTCCTCCTATAGTGTTTATCATGGCAAAGGCTCAGTTTAATCTATGTTGTTGTTTGGTTGTTCAGTTACGTCCAGCTTCACTAATCCGAAGTCCATAGGGTTTTCCTGGCAAATATAGTAGAGTGGTTTGCCATTTCCTTTTCCAGCTCATTTTATAGACGAGGAAACTGAGGCAAATAGGGTTAAGTAACTTGCCCTTGGTTACACAACTAGTAAGTGTCTGAGACTGGATTTGAATTCAGGAAGATGAGTTCTCCTGACTGTATGCCCAGGGTTCTATCCATTGCACTACATAGCTGCCTCTGTACTGCTGTGTACATGTCCTGAAATGTTTTTATACTCTCCATAACATATAATAGGAGAATGTAAATTCATGGTAGTTACAGCAGACACCAACCTATTTGAATTGCAGTCTTGGTAGTTGGTCTGCTATTTGGATATTTAAAAGGAGCTTTTCAAAATTCTAAATATGCCTATCTCTTCTTTTCAAAATCATTTGAAGACAATGGCATCAATTTCTCCATCTATTTCATTATGGATAGCAAACTTTGGGAGTTTGTGGTGTTTTGAGTTTTTCAGGGCTTTCTTGTTCTTTAGTTTTTCTCTTCTCAGTTAAATCTCAGCTACTTAAATTTAACTTCTCAGTTTCTGCTCTTATTTCATCTTATCTGGGTTTTGGAATAAAGTTATCTTCCCTTGAATCCTCTGCAACATATCTGCAATACAGAGGTGTTAAAAAGAAGTATAAAGGTCTTGCCAGCAACGGGTAAGATTTGTTTCCAATTTTGTTATGATGTAGCTTTGGCACATAAGAGAAGCAATCACATTTTTAGTTTATTTCATGTATACTAGTTCTCTGGCTGTTTTAGTAGTCATGGTAGGGTATTGGTATTTCTGATTTGTTCTGGTGTATCTTGTCTTCTTGCAGCACCAGAATATGTAGTGCCATTCCACTGTCCTTTGTGTCTAGCCAATCATCAATGATGGTTCCAAGTAAGGTCAGCCTAAACCCTATGATGCTCCATATATTTCTTAGATTCATAGGAACAGTTTAATGATACTGCCTGGGGTACTTAGCCAAGTAATGGTATTACCAGAGCCCAACTTACCAGCATTTCAGGGTTCCTGCCAAGCATTCAGAGCTCCTGTAGCCAGTCTTAAGGTACACAAACGTCTCTGCTGTACATCATCTTGCCTGGTATTCCATAATTTTGCCATGCCTTTCTTTTTCTCCTTCTCCCATCTCACAACATAGATGATGGGTTGGGCTTTGAGAGGGTTATTATCTCATTATTATCTTTTTAATGGGGTTCAGATAGAACAAGTGTTGGGAAATTTGATACCCTGATATTACTGCTATTATTCTTCTATATGTAATGTTCTGTGACCTTTTGCATAGTTGGACAAAATAACTACTTTCTGTTGGTGAAAAAAAATTTCAGTTCCATCTTAATCCTCTGTAGGCCTACTGAAAACATCCTTGAGTCCTTGATAGCATTCAGGACAACGGGGATCATGTGTACCTTATATCTCGTTCCTATGTGATTTTTATTCTCTTTTGCTAGGTTTTGAATGTTTTTTATTCAGTGTTGTTAGGAAGTATGAGTTCTTGGTTTGGAATCATATACTAAAAATAATGAGGCTTGAGAACTGTTTGGTGGGTTAGGGAAATATAAACCTCTATTTCCAAACTTTTATAACATACTTTAAAGTGTTTTACAACTTCATTTGACACATCATATACTTGAAGTTTGAAGGTACTAATTTATTTTGATAGTGGAAGTAGGATAGAACATTTATTCTTGTGATAAAGTGGATAAGTAGTCAAGGATAGAACTGTACTTGTTTGACAAAGATAGTGGAGAGAAAGGGGAAAGAAAGAATTTGAACAAAGAAAAGGGAAGAAGAAGAATATAGATAACAAACAGAAGGGAGAGAATGGAGAAAATATGGGAGAAAGAAGAAACAAAGAAAAGAAGGGGGAAAGAGTTGGTATAAAAAGACATGCTTTACAGTGTATAAAGTGCTTTTACATAATCTCATTTGTGACATTAAGCTCTGTGAAGAAGGTAATATGTCAGTATTATTATAATTATCAATGTTCTAGTAGAATGAAAACTTCTGAAGGGCGGAGATTCTCTCAGTTTTGTATTTGGATCCTCACTGCCTGGCATATAGTCAGTGCCTGATAACTACTTATTGATTGTTTGACCCTAATTCTATAAATGAAAAAGCTGAGGTGAAGAGGTGAAATAATTTACTCAAAGGGATGCAAATTATAAGTTCAGGACAGAAACAGAAGCCAGATCTTTTGGCTCCAAGCCTAATAAGTGTACAGTGTTAAGGTCTCATAGTTTCATAGATTCAGAGCTGGTAGGGATTTCAGAGGTCAGCAATCCAACTCCCTCATTTTATATATAAGGAAACAGAGGCTAGAGAGAATAAGTGATTTGCATATGGTCCCACAGGTTGTGAATAGAAGAGCTAAGACTAGAACCTAGGTCCTGTGGCTCCAAACCTAGTATTTTCCCCACTGTACTACTCTTAATTGGTTTTAGTGTTGTCATAAATTCTCACTGACCTTTAAGATCCTTTAGGCAATTCATCAGTTTACTCTTCTCGACCTTTCCGTTGTCTAAAAATGCAATAAGATACAGAGACTTTAGACAATGAGATAAGCGAGCTATAAACTCAGCATGGAGGCAAATAAAGTGCAATGATGAAAAACAGTATGGAGAAAGTGTACAATTAATTCATCATATTGAAACCACTCTACTTTCCTTAATTATACTACTATCTGGAGGAAGAGATTATAAATGATTTCCTAAGGCAAACCAATCCACTCATTCCTCTCTCATAGAAAAATTACCCTTTTTCTCGACACTGTTTTTCAGTATACCTATGTGTATACTTATACCTATGGACCTATGGCTACTTTCCAAGTAACAATATTTATCTGTTTCTTGATTTGAATCTGCTAAAAGTAGGGAAGAAAGAAAATTGGACTGAGATTCCTCCATCTCCCTAAGATGAAAATATTAAAATCAAGACCAATTGGCAGAAGTTCCTTTATTTTTTCTTCCTTCCCGTGCATCCCAACATATGTCTGTTTCTTCATCTCTCCCTTAGGGAGGAAAATATCTCCCTCCACTGTTCAAATACTTTTTCACTCGTGCTTTGACTTTAACCACCCCCCACTTCCCCTAGGACATTTGATTTCAGGTCTTCCTGATTCCACACAGCACCAACTAGCTGCTGTGAGTGCCTTCAGTATTTTATTACTTTTCATTTCATTCACTCATAAATGCCCATTTTAAAAATGTTTACTCTATGCAAGGTGATTGGGAAACAAAGATTCTTCAGGTCCTACTCATGGAGAGTAATAACAAAGTTAAGATTTAAACTTCAGTCCTTGATTCCCAATTTAGTCCTCCTTTCCGTGACACCACACTTCTTCTTTGGAGGGATCTGAGGAGTCCTTTTAACACTAACCAGGCAAAAGTTTAGACAAACATGAAACACTGTGAATTCCCAAATCTAAAGGAATCTGTTTACCGATTATTTCTAGATTTTCCAGAATAGCAATTTAGGCTTGCCTTTTCAGAGTGTAATTTAGGACAGGAAAACGTCTCCTACATTTCTGTGGGTATAACTGAAACTTTATAAGAAGTGTGGAGTGTTACCCCATGGTGAACACCCCTGTATCCCTCTGTCCTGAGACAAATAAACTGAACAGCTTTGCCTCCTTTTTCCTCTCATACTGCTCCAGCTCTTCTGGTCCAGAATCCCCAGACCCTATGCTAGGCTACTTGGGTTGGGTGGGAATAAGATCACTTTCCATTTGAGGCAATACTGGGTTACTTTTATAGCATCCCTTAACGCTATTCTCTTCTACCTTCCCTCACCCACTTCCTTTATTTTTATTCTTCTATTCATATATTTTCATTTTACTTGCTCCTTTTTCTCTTTACTATCCATTAGGCTTCCTAGTTGCTAAAATCGTATTATCTTCGTTGGTTAGTCTTTATGCCTGTACTGAAGTTGAAGAACTCTAACCTAGAGAGTAGTCTGAAGCACCTTTCTTTAGAATGAAAGTATCAGACATTTTCACAGAAGCAAGTCCAAGTTCCCTTCATGGCCACAGTATAATCTGGTCACACTCACCATCAATTGGCAGGCATTTCAGTAGATCTTGATGTTCATCTTCTGTGAGTGTGATCCCCATGTCCTTCAGAAAATTGGCCAGGTTTTGAGCATCAATGTTTTCTGTTTATAAAAGATAAGGATGGTGAATGGTAGAAGTGTGAGAAATCTGTAATGACTCCAGAGAGTGAAAGTTACCTGTGTTTTATCATCTCCAAATGCAACAAGAAGAGGAAAGTTAGCCTTTGAGATGAGCCTACACGTAGAACATCACTTGGGAATTCAGAAATAGAATTATTTCCTTCTGGTTCAGGGGACCCATGCTATATTGAAGAGGTCTACACTGAGGAATGTGAAATGGTCATTAGACAATTGTCTGGTGAAGACTGACAAATCAGTGATACAATAAAGCTGCATAGGTCTAGCTTAATAAGTAGGGTTTGATTTTCTTTGCTTTTATTCCAATAGTTTCTATTGGTCACATTGCAATGCTACACTTAACCACTGGCTTGGAGTCCTACAATTTTGTCTGCTTCAACACCATAGCAAAAGTGAAGCACGATCATACTTCATTCCAGAAAATTTATGACTTGCTACAAAGAGACTGGAAAGTATTTGGGAAGCTTGTAAGTTGATTTAAATAGAGTGAGGATCATTTAGCACATTTATCCACAATAGGGAGTGTCACAATTGTTATCCTGGACTCCTGATTCTTTCTCACCACTCCATAACCAATCGGTCGATGAATCTTGCCACTTTTCTCCATAACATCTCCCATATCTACCCCCTTTTATTTCTAGTCACACAGCCATATCTTTAGCATAAGTCATCATCCACCTCTCCCTTGAAGAGATGTTACAATGGTCCCTAATCTGATTCCCTTCCTCAACAGTCTCTTCCCCACCAATCCATCTTCCACAGAGCTGCCAAAGTGATTCTCTTACGACCATGCCACTCAATAAATTCCTCTGGTTTCCTATTTCTCTTGGATCAAATATGTAAGTTCCTCTCTCGTTACTTTCCTCTGCCTACTTTCTCTTCCCCACATATGGACTTCATTTCCCAGCTGTCCCCCATGTTCTCTGGTGAATTCCATCTCAGAGTCCCTCTCTTCTTCAAGGTGAACCACAGTCTCTGCCTTCAGTGAGGAGACTTTCCTGATTCCCCTACTGCTAGGATCCAATTTCTCAAATTATTTTGTATTGAATCTGCATATATTCACATATATACATGTTGTTTCTCCCAAGAGAAGGCAAACTCCTTGTGAGCTGGGACTATTTCATTATTTTTGTTTTTGTAAATCCAGTGCCTAGCACAGATGTTGTGAGCATTTAAATGTTTACAAATTGATCATCTCTGTCTATGCAGATCAAAAATTATTTATAATATATATTGTTAGAAAGCTGCCTGAGAGGGGAAATAACCTGTCTCACAGGCACACAACTAGTAAATGTTAGAGGCAGGTCATGAATCCAGGACTTCTGACTCTAAGGCTGTACCTCTCTCTACTATGCCATGCTTCCTTTCATGGATTTGTGTGAAAAACATTGGGATGCCTGTTTTTACCTGCCTTCTCATCATAATGTCTTACTCACCTTTAATAGCTTTCAAGTTATCCATAATTTTATTCAGGGCGACCTTCCCATCAACTGTAAGACAAGGCAGAGGTTAGACAGAGACCTGAGGATGCAGAATCTCATCAAAATAGTATTATAGTACATTCTGAAATTATGAGACAAGCTTGAGAAATTTAACAGTTTTCTCTGAGCCCAGCCAACTACCTTGGAATTTTATCCTATATTGTCTAATGATTTATTTTTAATAAGCAGCTGAGTAATGAAGAAAGCTCTCAATCTATATATTTATGATAATAATTATAATAATAATAGTTAACATTTATATAAGGCTTTAAGGATTGTAAAGTGCTTTTCAGATATTAATTCATTTTATTTTCACAAGAACCCCATGAGATAGGAGCGATTATCTCCATTTTACAGATGGGGAAACTGAGGCTTAGAGAGGTTAAATTACTTGCCTATATTACAGCTAGTATATGTCTAAGGCTTTGAACTCTTCCTGGTCTTCCTGAATTTGACTCCAGCTCTGTATCCATTGTACTAGCCACTTACCTCACACAATCATTCTGGGATCTTCCCATCTCTTTGCTATTTAATATCAGAAGAACTTGTAATCAGACATTTTATTTTGGCATATAAGATTCAGGCTATTTTAGGAGTAAGATTGAAAAAACTGGCCCCTTCCTATCTTCTGGTCCCCACTTCCTCTTCTGTGAAATGAAGGGACTAGACTAGGTAATCTCCATGTCCCTTCTCTGCATGGGCACAATATAATAACCCTGAGTACTAGGAAATTCCTTTTTTTTTTCTTTTTTGACAACAAAAGGAAAAGAGGAGCTATTTTTTTCTTTCAGTGTTCTGATCACAATCTTGTATTTGGTTAAAATTTTATGTATCTTTGCAACTTTGCTTTGTCTAATTGTTTATGAGGAAACAAATATGCAACTTTATTATAAAAATATTATATTTAAATGGCATTTAAGTTATTCAGGTGGAAAAAGCTATGGCCTCTTTAGGAGACAAATTATTGTTAGCAATTTGACTTTGTTAAATGCCCAGAAATTGAAGCATTTAACTGAAGAACAAGTTATATGCTATTTAAGTCAAATGTGGGATAAATTAAATTTATACATTTCTTTAAAATGTACAAAGTACATTACATAAATAATATCACTTAAACCTCACAAAAACTCTGAATTCAGTGCTACAGGAATCATTGCTGGGTATGTATCCTTCCACTATTATCCTCAACTCTTTCCTTTTACCTCCTCCTCATCCAATCAATCGCCAAGACTTGCGGACACTGCTTCTACAATCTATCTGCTTGTATCTCTCCACCCACAATCACATTGTATGTTTGCAGGTGTCAATTTAATTTAGATATAATGTTCACTTTTGGTGTCTGGCCACAAGTGACTCCCGATGGAAGCCTAAGAAATAAGAAAAGGTTTGCAAAATGTGTTAATGGAGAATATACTCACATTGGCAAGGTCATGGATTCTTTGTGTGTGTGTGTGTGTGTGTGTGTGTGTGTGTGTGTGTGTGTGTGTGTGTGTGTGTCTCTTTTAAAACTTTTTTTAAAATTTAGTCTCTTATTTTTTAATTTAAAAAAATTTAGATAAAAACTAAAACTTAAATACATAATAAGAATAGAAAAAGAAACATTATAAACTTAAATATAAAATAAGAAAAGAAAAAAAAATGTCATGTGCGCGGCAGAACATAGGAAGATTCAAAATATATAGCAACAACTTGGCATTTCAAGAAAACCTATATATTAAATACTGTGTATTATGTTGAAAGCTGTCCATCTTTTCTTTTCTTCATTATAAGTTTTTCTTTTATTCTCTGCTGTACAGTTTTTACTTTGCTCTTCCCCCCTTCCTTTCCCTTACCCACCACTCCAAGAATATAATTGAGTATGGATATATTTATATACAGATTTTGATATATTCATATACATATACATATATACACATACATACATACATACATATATATAAACATATACTTTCCCTAAGAAATTATACTCCTAATCTTGTTTTTATGTTCATGCATATCTGTAATGCCATGCACCAGCAGATTCCCAAAGGAATGCTACTGTGAATAGCTTTTAGAGTTCAGATTACAAAATAGAGTGAACACTCTGTTTATTCCATTACAAATCAAGACAAACATTCAAAACATTATAATATTCACAACATTACA
>JAQQSU010012042.1:0-12019 GCA_028627135.1 Pseudochirops cupreus
AGCTGATCTATGGCTTTTAGGAAGTCTTCATGTTTCTTGGAAGCTTTTGGTATGGGAGTTCTGACTGTGTTGTCTTCCTCCCATTCCCTGCTTTGATCCTTCTTGTCCCCAAAGAAGGAATCTAGAGTTTGGTTGCTATTCTTACTTTGCTTCCTTTGCCTATTCATGATGGCCAGTCAATGATTTTTTAGCTCTGTGGAAATCTGCTTCCAGAGGGGAAAGCTCTGTCCCAAATTTCTGGGGTTTTCCCAGCTGCTGGAGCTATTAGGGTGCTGTCATTTTTTTTGCAGCCCCCACCAGCTTTGGCTCACTGAAAACGCACCCCAGGACCACCACCCAAGACCAGGATCCGGATCCAGGCCGCTCAACGCAAGCACACTTGGCCTCTGAACCATTGCTTGGCCCCCCTGCAGTCTGTAGGCCAGGAGCTCTGAAGCAGCTACGTGGAGGCGGCTGTAGGGCCACCACTTCTGCTGCTTCCTTGCCCTGGAGGCAGTTTGGCTGGACCCACTTTTCTCCCCCAATTCTAGCTGAATTCCACTGACCTTTCACTTAGTCCTTTTTTCTTATGGCTTGATAATTCTGGAAACAGCCACAGCTGCTGCTGATCCACTCTCCTGAAGCTCCAGCTGCAGCTCGGCTTGTCTTGTCTGGCCGCCCTTGGGGCCAAGCCGCTGTTTCAGGCCAGGCTGGTTTTGGCTCCCAGCACTGAGATGGTCCCTTCAAGCCAAGCTGCCTTCAGTGGGAGGTAAATCTGTGTGCGTTTTAGAGCCCTAGAATTTGTTTAGAGTCATGTTTATATTCATATTTGTTTGAGGTGGCTGTGTGGGAGCTGCCGTACCTTGCTGCTTCTATGCTGCCATCTTGGCTTCCCTCGATTCTATAAATTTTTTATCCCTTTTTCCTGAATGAGATAAAACTACTCTTAGTATTTAGACATTTGTCCTAGCTTCTCCTCTGGTTATTCTTCCTGGCTATTTGATCACTGCCTGACAGACCTGTGTTTTGATGGGGGACATATACTCCCTGCTTAGTTGCCAGTCCATCTACTCATTCATCTATTCAACAATTTATTAAATGCCTGCTATGTATAAGGTGAGTTGCAAAGTAGATAGAGTGCTGTGCCTATAATCAGGAAGACTCATCTTCCTGAGTTCAAGTCTGACCTCAGACACTTACTAGCTGTGTGACCTTGGTCAAGTCATTCAACCCTGTCTGTCTCATCTATAAAATGAGCTGGAGAAGGAAATGACAAACCACTTCAGGTTATCCGTCAAGAAAATCCCAAATGGAGTCATGAAGGGTCAGACACATGTAAGGCACTATTCTAGGGACTAAGGGAACAACAACAAAAATGGAAGGCTTCTCCTTTCCAGGTTCCCCACCCCTGCACTAGAGCAAACAGCATGCACTCCTCGTTCTGATGCTAAGCCTGAAGATGACCTTGTCACTGTGTATAAATTCCAATTTTCCCACCCCACTGAGGTGCCTGCCTGAGGTTTGTGCTTCAGTCCTGCCCAGGGTAGGTGGTCCTGAGAAGCCAAAAATTAAAATTATTGGATGGATGAATTAATAAATGAGACCATATTTCCTCAGTCTATAGTATTCATGCATCCCTCTTCCTCTGATAATAGGTTTAATTTCAGGAGTGCTCCAAAAGCCATGACAAAAGCAGAATGTTGGAAAATTTAGGAAGAAAGTAAAATGCTTTACTCTATGACCTTTGTAGTCAAACTCCTGAGCTTGAAGGAAGCTACATTTTAGTAATGCAGGATAGTTTACAAAATAATAATTATGTTTTACTGCAAAAATTAATGACTCCTAGAAACTCCCTAGACCTAGGGGTGACAGGTTCTGAAAATTAAGTACCTGCATTTCGTCCAGTGTGGTACACTGATGGCTACCTGAGATCTACTGTTCTAACCAAGCAAAACTGACAGAGGGTCATTAGAATACTCCTGTTTTAGCTATCTGGTTGAAATAGAATGTGTAGATTCTGGGAACCTTGATACAAACAGGGCCGTGACTGCATCCAAGGTAATTTTTGGGTGATGGAGCATACAAACACTGATTGAAGACATGGGGTTGACACTATGTCCATTTCACAAAATGACTGATGTCAGTTTAATTATGCTACTAGTATATGAAGAACTGATTTCAGATTCATAGAATTTTAGAGGTAAAAGGACCATCTGGATGACCTCATGCAATTCCCTCATTTCACAGATAAGGAAATGATTTTTGAGGGTTATTTTTTTTTTCTCTTTGTGTGCACTATTTAATTCAATAATTCCCCCATGGCCTATAAGGAAAGAGGCTTTGTGAATTTTGGGGATTAACTGGTAATGGGTTGTAATATCATATTTTCTTTTAGATGAGAGAATGCTATATTTATCTATATTTCTTTTGTCTTCCCTTTGAACGTGGGGAGGAAATATTTAGTGAAGCAGGGATGGAGTAGGAATGTACAGTGACAAGAATACTGACTCTGAAGTCACAGGCCTTGGGTTCAAATCCTTCCTTTGATTATGATTACTTTTGTGACCTTGGACAAGTCATTTAACCTAGGTGGACCTCAGTTTCTAATATGTAAAATGATGGTGCTGGACTAGATAGCCTCTGAGGTCCCTCCCCTTCATGTCAAGATCCATGATCTTATGATGCTGAGAAAAGAGATGAAATACCAAACATCTGCTAATAATCAGAAAACCTTCCTGATTAGTGAGAGGTAGCTGGAAATTTCAGAATGCTGTGTTCTAACCAGGTCTTCCCCTCGTAATAGACAGGCTTTGAGAATATGGGCCAGGGATAGACTGCATGATTGTTGTGCAGCTGGCCTGGCTAATTCGTAGATACTTTTCACTAAGTTGGCTACGGAGTGATTAATAATTCAGCCATAGCAATTTTCCAATACTATGTCCTTGGCTACTGGAATCTACATTGCTTTACATTTGTGGATGGAATACTTACAACAGAATCATAGATACTTTAAGTATTGCAATTTGTATAGGAGACATAGCATGGGGTTGTGGGTAGAGGGCTAGCCTAAAAATTGGGAAGATCTAGGTTCTTGACCTGCCTTGGTTAGATTCAAGATTCAACACGGGACTTTTTTTCCCAAAATCATAAAAACCTTATCACCCTGGTCACTCACCACCTCTGGACTATTCCTCACAATAAAATTACCCTTGATCGCACTCCTACCCCTCTGATTGACAGTTTCTCTCAGAACCTCTCATTTATTGTAACCCAGGCCAATGATGTCATCATTCTTTCACAGGCTGCAACTGAAGACTGACTATCCACAGGACCTTCTCTACCATGCTCCACCACTGGCCACCTCCCTCCCTTCTCATCTCTTTTTAACATGTTGTTTTCCCCCCATTAGAATGTAAGCTCCTTGAGAGCAGGGACTATCATTCTTTCAGTCTGTGTTTGTGTTCCCAAAGCTTAGCATAATGCCTGGAACACAGTAAGCACTTAATAAATGTTTGTTGAATTGACTTACAGGTGTTCCAGGCCAGTGGAACTGGGATGACTTGAGTTAACCCTGATAATCCCACAACAACTAGGTCTATTGTCAGTCAAGACGCAGTGAAGCATATCTGGGCCAGTTTGAGCTAACTTTGTCCCTAGATGAATTGATCTGGAACACAGCTGTGAGCCCTTTGGCAAGGAGTACACAGAGATGACTCTAGGATTCTGGAATGGAGCTCCTGAGACTCCTGGGAATATCTTTGCACACTGCTTTCGTCTTCTTTTTAACACATTGTGGACCATTCTGTCCTAGGGGCTGCTGAATACATTTTTATTAAAGAAATTACATATCCTAATCCTCAGGCTTTGAGTGGCCCTTCACATCAAATGTGCAACCATGACTGGGATGATAGGCAAATTAATTAACCTCTCAGCAATCCAAGTACCTCTCCAAGATTTGAAGTTGTAGATGAGATATATACCCCAAATAATATATATAGTAGTATGTGTCCATGTGTAGACATAGACACACACACATATACATACATATGAAATATATATTTTTCCCTAAGAGGCTGGTGATATGTGGATATATATGTACACTGCAATATCTTTTAAGTGATATATTAAAATAGAAGCAAATCTAAGTAAAACAAATATACACACATAGACACATTGGAATTAAAAAGGCATAGCAACAGCAGGCAGAAGGTTGTAACAAAAAGAAATAGAAAAAAAAATTCCACTAATGTACCATGTCTGACAGGTGACTTGCATAATATGAAATATTCCAATTCTTTCATGCCATTTTTATGCAAATATGGCACAGCTTGCCCTGTGTATTTATGAGACTGTGTGCCTAGAGTACCAATAGGCAGCCTTTGGCAAACGCCCAGCCCTGAAAACCTCACAAGAAGGAGGACTCAAAAAGACAGCTATACCACCATGAAGTTTTCCAGCCTCTTTTTTTCAGGCTTGGGTTGGAGCTTAGGTGCTTGGCTATTCTGTACACTGTTGTACCATTGCCCCTTTGACCTAGAGGCACCATGTAAATTTTTGCTCTAAAAGAGTGGCTCATTTCTAAAAACACAGCAACTTAATCTGCCACAATATAAACTTAATTCTGCTCACCAACATGAAAACATTCAAGTCCTTATTGACAACTACTATGAGCTAGATTCTATATAAGGGGGAGGAATCCGAACAATCAGTCAAGGATAATGTATTAATCATTTGCAATATAACCATGTTCCATGCACTACATTAAAGGCTAGGGACCCAAAGTCCCATATTTCAAGGAGCTGACAGCCTAACTTGGAAGGGGGGGGTGGGGAGAGAGGAAAGAGGAAGGGAGTGGGGAACAGCATGAACACATGTAGATACACAAAACTCAAAGACAGATACATAGTAGTTTTAGCAGTGAGGATTCTAGCTACTGAGGGAAATAGAAATGGTTTCATGAAGAAGGCTCTTAAGCTGAATATTGAAGGAAAACTCATTCCACTCTAGTTTATTGAAAAGCAAACCTTAAAGCTAGGATCTGATTAGAACAAATAATGAATCTGTGAAGCAGTTGAATGTATTCGAATTTGCATTATTCTAAGCTATAAGTATGTAAAATATGTTCATTGGATCCAGTCCAAATGAAATAGGCAATGCAAATTCAAATAATTCAACCACTTCATGGATTTATTGTTTGAATTGTGGTATAGCTTGATACCTTTGTTTGATCTGCTGCTCCTCAGTCTAGTGCCTATAAGTAAACAGTGTGGCAATGCTGTCAAAAGGAATTAGTGACTTCAATTCAACTCAACAAACTTCTATTGACTACTCCAATTCAGAAAGCACCATGTAGCCATTAGTGAAAAATCTCTAGCTAGGGTTCAATATAAGAAGAAGTGAGTTCTCCAGCTGGCTATTTCTGACTCCCACAGGATTATGACACGTTAATAATTCACCATCTAGTTAGGGTCTGTCCCCAAGTACTGGGATTTTACCCAAGGCTAATAAGGTTAAAGAAATTGACGCATTCTAGGACTCCATATCCAAGCACAGTCAGAGCCAGAAGCCCATGATCAAATGGACACTAAGCTTCTTCTTAGAAAATAGTACAGTCCTTAACAGTGGATGAAGAACTGTGTATGCATCTAATAGATAAGGATGGTTCAGTCTAGGCAAGCATATACGTAGGCACATAGCAGAGACATAAAATTGTTCATAGTGCTAAGTTAAGAGAGGAAGGGAAAAGCTTATACTATGAGTAATTTCCTGTCTCTGCTAAGTGCCCATATAGAGCCTTACACATCTTGAACTGTCCTTATCTATTAGATTCGTACGCCAAGTTCCTTAAAAAAGAAAGTTTAATCAGAAAAAAAAATAATATTACCAGCCTCTAGGGGAAAAAAAGCAACAAAATACATTTTACCAGTATTCTTCAGTCTTACCAGGTCTCTGTACCTTTCAAATAATTTATTTCCTTGGCATTCATCTTGATGCCCATAACTCCCACTAACCCTTCACATAGTGATATCTCCAATACTGTGAGAAGAGATTCTCCCCACTGTGACCTCAATTTCACGCAACTATTGTCCCACAGAATCAGTCACGCAGATAAAATAATAATAATAATGATAATACAGGAAAAAGACATGAAAGATGAAGGGAAGTGCAGTGGCACAGTGGATAGAGCACCAGAACTGGAGACAAGAGGATCTGAGTTCAAATGCAGCCTCAGATGACCCTAGACAAGTCACTTAACCCTGTTTCAGTTTCCTCATCTGTGAAATGAGTTGGAGAAGGAAATGGCAAACCACTCTGGTATCTTTGCCAAGAAAGCCCCAATACTGTGAGAGAGGATATACTCTCCCATTCTGGCCTCAATTTCATGCAACTACTATCCTCCCACAAAATTACTCCTGTAGAAAAAAATCATAATAATATAGGAAAAAGACTAGAGATGAAAGCCGTTCAATCAACGTGTCATAGAAATCTAGATTCCTGCTGTTACTGTGTTCAGAAACCATCACACCCTGGGACTCTTCCCAAAAGTCTGTTTAATACTTGAATCATCACTAAATATGACTCTTCTCCTTTTTTAAGTTTTGAAATAATTTGAGTTCTTATTTCATAAAATTAGTGGATTGATTTGCCCTCAGGAAAATCTGGGAGTGTGATTCCACCCAAAATAGCTACTGTGTCCTGAAATATCCAATATCAGACTACCCCAATTGGATTTCATGACTCATGGATGGGAGTTTCAACACAAGCCCATATCACTATTCTCTACTCAACCACTGTTCTGGAAAGGTATTCCCTATTTACTATACATTCTGATATCCACTCTGTTCACAGCTATCCCAGCAGTTAGTAACTATTAACTTTGCAAATCTGGATCCATTTTATTATAGTATATGAATGTAATGGAATATTTTACACTATAAGAAGTAACAACAGGGAAGAACCTGGGAAAATTTATGTGATATAAAGTGAGCAGAATGAGAATAATTAATACAATAACAACATTGTAAAACAACTTTGAAAAACTTAAGGACTCTGATCAACTGAGTGAATATCCATGAATCCAAAGTACCTATGATGAAGCATGCTACCCAACTCCTAACAGACAGGTGATAGGTATAAAATGAGACATACATTTTCAGATGTGATGAATGAAGGAATTTCTCTTGCTTCACTATGTGTATTTGTTGTAAAAGTTTTGTTGGGTTTTCTTTCTCAGATGAACTAAGGAATAAGGAGATTATCAGAAAGAAAAGAAAAAGAAAGATTGGTAATTGAAGCATTTAAAAATGCATAGTAGAGAATAGAAGAAAAAGAGAGAGAAACAGAAGCAGGACAACTTGGAAAGTCACAGAAGTTTATTTTCCGCCTAAAAGGAAAAGGAAGTTGTTTGTAGTGGAGATTTGATGTTTTATGTGCAATCATATTTTTCAGTTCTGTGTGGTGCGTGGAAATGCTCATTTTCTTTGGCATTTGATAAGATAATGTATTTTTAATTTTAGTCTTCTACTCAAATTACAAGTCATCCTTATACAGGTTTCACAGGACTGAAAGACCTAAGACAGCAAGCATTGCCCTTTAAATATTGATATATGATACATCTATCATGATATATGATTATCAAGACTACCATTATTGGTCTAGTTGGTCTAGTCCATCTAGCAACCATGAAATAAGACAGTCACTTTTTGATCTCCTTCCTGGTTATCAATTTCATTATCCTAGAGGATGACAAACTATAGCCCTCACCAGCATCCCTAAAACACCCTGTGTTTCTTTTTCCCCATCTCCTTTCTGCTAAGAGACTCTAACCTACATCCCTCAATTGTCCCACAGGCTCTGATAAGTGGAGCAGAAGAGTTATCTGCCTAAGGATTAGACATGAGGAACAACTCCCCTTTTTCATGTGTCCATAATTGGTGAAAGTCTCCCCTTAAAGTAATCCATTATATTAGATCCCTACCATACTGAGCAGAGAATGTCTTTCTTCCTTATATATTTACTTCCTCAGTTTTCAGACAAGGACTGGATTGGATTATATCAGTAACAATTTACATTTGCACTGTGACTCTGGTATGTTGAACTCTTCCTAGCCTTGGACTTGCTTTTAAGTACTTCCTGTTGTTACTGTTTCCTTCCCACCTTAATTAGGTCAGAGAGATTTGATTGGCTCAACTACATTATATTAAGCTTCCCCATCCTCCTGTGGCTAAGGACAGGAACTGTAATCAGTCACCTATAGAAATGTCCCTATTCTTCCCACTTCAGGCCTATTCGGAGCATATTTGAAAGGCACCCGGAAGTTTTCCTACCCCCCAAAATCTCTTTTAATGGCTTGTTGTTATGTCTGTAATTATATCATAAGCTATTCATTTCTTTATAGTAAGTATTACCCTCTTTTCCTGGTTCTTTTTTTAAGTGCAAATACACAGGGATAGGTAATAGTAAATCAATAATATATTCACTTAAATTCCTTTTAATTGGAAATTTTCTTCATTAAGAAAAAGTAAAAACAATTTGAGGATACTTCTCTAGAAGAGAGAGAGCAAGGTGTAATAGAAAGAACCCTGAGACTTCATTTTAGATAAAGACCTGATCTCAAATTCTCTTCCTGGCACCTAGTAGTTGTATGGACATGGATAGGTCTCCTAAATTTTGTTAACCTCAGTTTTCTCATTTGTGAAATGGGAATAATAATAATACTGCCTTTGTCACAATCAAGATATAAGGGTCAAATGAGATAATAGTTTTGTTTGTGACTTGGGGCAGAGGTTGACAAACTTTAAAGCATATATATGTTGACATATATATGACATATATATGTCAATTATTTTAAAAATACAAAGGAAAGGAGACATGATAAAAGTAAAGAGAGCTAACAAGTGCTAAGAACAAACTTACAAATATTAGAATCTCATTTCTGTCCTTTTTAAAGGGATAATAAAGAGAAAAGTAGACTAATACACTCCCTTCAGCATTGGCCATGTAAGTGACACCATGCATGGGTGCCAGGCCTGGAGTCAGGAAGACCTGAGTTCAAATTTGGCCTAGGACACTTGACCATTTAATCTCTGTTTGCCTCAGTTTCCTCCTCTGTAAAATGGAGATAATAATAGTATCTATTTCCCAGGGTTGTTACAAGGATCAAATGAGAATAATTGGGAAGTACCTGGAACAGAGCAAATATTATATAAATGTGAGCTATTATTATTAAAAGAAGATACTTCTTCTAGTGTCACTAAAGCAGCTAGGCTGCGCTCTCAACACAAGATCCCATAAACTACCTTGACACTCTCAGCTCCCATTCGCCTCTTCCCTCAGATGATTCCATAATGAACCTGTTTATTCTCTGTCCCTTTGTCAATATTGGCTTGTCTTGATGGCCCACTGAACCAATCTTGCATTGCACCTCAGCTCCCAGATTAACAAAAAGCATCTTGTCTGTTAACTATCTTCTTATGATTCTCAGTCAACTTTTTGGAAGCAAATCAAAAGCTAGCTAATTCAACGGTAACCCTCCACCTGCCTACTCTGGATCCCAAGTCTACCTGACCAAATGACCCCATTCTGTAGTTCAGGCTAGATTAACTAACTTCACAAATCTATAAAGGTATGAGTCCTATTTGTATACACCAGTCAAAAAATAGGACATATAAAATCTATTACAAAGATATTATAGTCTTATCAGGCAGTTTGTTTTAATAAAAGACACTCACATGTAAGTGCCTTTAATTAATAATTATCCCCAAAATGCACGCATTATGACTCACCTGCCTTCCAAAGAAAGCTGTTAGTGGGATAACTGAGACCTTGTGGCATTGTTTAGCTAAGGATGCCACCTGATTCAACATCAACATCAACTTATGTCTCTTCTAAGAAGAACAAGATCTAGGATTAAAAATCTTCTACCCTAGATGAAATAAAAAGAAAAATGGAGGGAGGAACCCAAGCCCAACAACCATCTATCCCATTTATACTATTCAATTATTGATTTTTAAAGGTGCAATCACAAATTATTTTTACTTCTTAACATTATTTCTAATTCTTCATACATTTACACAATGGTATAAATAGAGATTTTTTTAAAATCCAGACACAATTTTGTTAATAAATTTACTAACATTGCTCCAAAATGACCATCTGTATTTATGTCTTAAAATTCACTAATTATCATGTGGATTTAAAAGTTGAAATTCAAAGTGGCAGAATAATGTCTAATGTTCAAACAAAATTACAGTTCCAAGAAGATGATACTTAAATACATCTGAAAGTGAACATTAAAACATTTAACCACTTGGAGATTATATGGTTTGGGTGACTCAGAGCTTAGGCATACCCCAAATTTGCACCAATAATTAACTTTTTGACATGCCAATCAGTGGCTACAAGGAAAGCCATTATATTTTGAAAGTCTGTGGACTTTCATTTTAAGTTTTATAAACTATCTAAGCTAGTGTCTCTCAAATGTATTTTGCTCACAACACAGTATTATTCCTTGCTAGAACACACTAAGGAAATAGAGACTTCCATAAACATATTTGATTTCAGGTCTAAGTTCTATAGAATCTGCTGTACCACTGACTGAAATCCATGCGCCAGCACATCCTCTGAGAACCACTAATTTAAGTCAATAATTTCAAATGAGGAAATTGGTGCCCAGAAAGGTAAATTGATCTGTTCAATGTTACACAGGGAGTTATCAGTGAACTAGCATTCAAACTCTAATCTTTTGAATCTTATTTCAGAGCTCATTTTATATTATTCTGAGATAGAGGCTACCTGAATACATACTTATGTGGAAAATCAGAAGGAGACAACTTCTGGGGGCAGAGCCAAGATCGTGGGTAGAGAAAGCATTCAGCTGAGATCTCCCAACATTCTCCTCCAAATAACTTTCAAATTATACTTCAAATTGAGTCGCAAACACAGGGGTTGAGGCTGATCCAAATCCATGTGAATGAAACAACAGTGATGAAACCAAGTAATGGTGACAGAAGCAGTAACAGCTTCAAGATCTCTCAAGTCAGAAATGATAAGGAGATTTTCACCTGGTCAGAAAAAGATTACAGGGGTCTGCTATTCTAGAACTGGATGCAGGATGAGATGCTGTTCGGCAACTCCATTACCTATACCCATTTCTGGGACAGTACCCCTAACCCCCATGCTAAGAACAGAGCCCAACTTTAATATAAAGTTCAAAATCAAGAAATAGGATGAGTAAATTAGCAAAAAAAAAAAAACCTGGCTATAAAAAGCTGCTATGATAACTGGGAAGATCAAGACATCAACTCAGAAGACAATGAAGTCAAAACATCTAGAAGCAAAATCTCAAAGAAAAACTGTGAATTGGACATACACCCAACAAGATTTGTTGGAAGAGTTGAAAAATTGATTTTCAAAATTAAATAAGAGTGGTAGAAGAAAAATTAGATAAAGAAATGAAAGAAAAGGAAGAAAATTCCAAAAAGGCAGTTAAAAGCTTTGTAAATGAAACACAAAAATATTGAGAAAAAAACTTTAAAAAACAGAATTGGACAAATGGAAAAAGGGTACAAAAATTCCCTGAAGAAAATAATTCATTAAAAATTAGAATTAGCAAGTGGAAGCTAAGGACTCCATGAGACATCAAGAAATAATCAAAATCAAAAGAATGAAAAAACAGGAGAAAATGTTAACTATATCATCAGAAAGAAACTGACCTAGAAAATAGATTGAGGAGAGATTAAAATTTATCAGATACCATTTTTCAAGAAATTATCAAGGATATTCCGGAGATAAAGGGAGCTTGGATTAAAACCAAGAATCACCTACCCAGCAAAACTGAGCATCATATTCCAGGGGAAAATATGGTCATTCAATGAGGTGGAGGACTTTCAAACATTCCTGCTGAAAAAACCAGAACTGAAAAGAAAGTTTGACACTCCAGCACAAGAAGCATGAGAAGACAAACATGGAAAAGAAATCATAAGGTACCTATCAAAGATGAACTATTTACATGACAACATGGAAAAGTGACAATTGTAAC